>OY747708.1:1882500-1952500 GCA_963556495.2 Valencia hispanica | reverse complement strand
GATGTTTCTAATTTTAGCAATATTCCGGAGGTGAAAGAAGGAAATCCTAGAAACCGGTTTAATATGGGATTTAAATGTCAAGTCTTGGTCAAAATTTCAAGTCATTATAAGCAAGAGAAAACAAAAAACTTAAGCCAAACGCACTTATATTAAAATAAATCTCAAATTGATCACCTGTCAGGAGGTTCACATACCGATCATCAAACCACTTAAGTTAGCTTTATTAAATATTAGGTCTTTATCAGGAAAGTCACTCCAAATCAATGAATTCATCACTGAACATAATATACAAGCCTTTTTTTTATCTGAAACCTGGCTAGATGTAAATAATTGAAACATCTGTATTGATATAATCTACTCCTCCAAATTGGGAGGAGTTTGGAGAGACCATGGAAAACGACTTCCGTACGGCTTCGAAGCGATTCTGGTCCACCATCCGGCGTCTCATGGGGGGAAAGCGGTCTGCCACCAACACTGTTTACAGTGGGGATGGTGTGCTGCTGACCTCGACGCGGGACGTTTTGGGTCGGTGAATGGAATACTTCGAAGACCTCCTCAATCCCACCGGCACGCCTTCCAATCTGGAAGCAGGGTTTGGGGACTTGGGGTCGGGCTCTCCAATCTCTGGTGCCGAGGTCACCGAGGTCGTTAAAAAGCTCCTCGGTGGCAAGGCTCCGGGGGTGGATGAGATTCGACCGGAGTTCCTCAAGGCTCTGGATGTTGTGGGGCTGTGTTGGTTAACGCGGCTCTGCAATATTGCGTGGACATCGGGGGCAGTTCCCTTGGATTGGCAGACCGGGGTGGTGGTCCCCCTGTTTAAAAAGGGGGACCACAGGGTGTGTTCCAACTACAGGGGGATCACACTTCTGAGCCTCCCTGGTAAGGTCTATTCAGGGGTTCTGGAGAGGAGGGTCCGACGGATAGTCGAACCTCGGATCCAGGAGGAACAATGCGGTTTTCGTCCTGGCCGTGGAACACTGGACCAGCTCTACACCCTCAGCAGGGTCCTGGAGGGTGCGTGGGAGTTCGCCCAACCGGTCTACATGTGTTTTGTGGACTTGGAGAAGGCGTTCGACCGTGTCCCTCGGGGGGCCCTGTGGGGGGTGCTCCGGGAGTATGGGGTACCGGGCCCCTTGATACGGGCTGTTAGGTCCCTGTACGACCGGTGCCAGAGTTTGGTTCGCATTGCCGGCAGTAAGTCGGGCTTGTTTCCGGTGAGAGTTGGACTCCGCCAAGGTTGCCCTTTGTCAACGATCCTGTTCCTAACTTTTATGGACAGGATTTCTAGGCGCAGCCAAGGCGTTGCGGGGATCCGTTTTGGTGGCCTCAGGATCGGGTCTCTGCTTTTTGCAGATGATGTGGTCCTGTTTGCTTCATCGGAGCGTGATCTACAGCTTTCGCTGGAGCTGTTCGCAGCCGAGTGTGAAGCGGCTGGGATGAGAATCAGCACCTCCAAATCCGAGGCCATGGTCTTGAGCCGGAAAAGGGTGGGGTGCCTCCTCCGGGTCAGGGATGGGGTCCTTCCCCAAGTGGAGGAGTTTAAGTATCTGGGGGTCTTGTTCACGAATGAGGGAAAAATGGAGCGGGAGATCGATAGACGGATTGGTGGGGCATCTGCAGTTATGCGGGCGCTCTACCGGTCTGTCGTGGTGAAGAGAGAGCTGAGCCAAAAGGCGAAGCTCTCGATTTACCGGTCGATCTACGTTCCTACCCTCATCTATGGTCACGAACTCTGGGTGGTGACCGAAAGAACGAGATCACGGATACAAGCGGCTGAAATGAGTTTCCTCCGCAGAGTGTCTGGGCTCTCCCTTAGAGATAGGGTGAGAAGCTCAGTCATCCGGAGGGGGCTCAGAGTAGAGCCGCTGCTTCTCCACATCGAGAGGAGTCAGTTGAGGTGGCTCGGGCATCTGGTCAGGATGCCTCCTGGACGCCTCCCTGGTGAGGTGTTTCAGGCACGTCCCACCGGGAGGAGGCCCAGGGGAAGGCCCAGGACACGCTGGAGGGACTATGTTTCTCGGCTGGCCTGGGAGCGCCTTGGGATTCCTCCCGAGGAGCTGGAACAAGTGGCTGGGGAGAGGGAAGTCTTAGGCTGCTTAGGCTGCTGCCCCCGCGACCCGACCCCGGATAAGCGGAAGAAAATGGATGGATGGATGGATACTAATATTTCTATGTTTATATAAACCCCCAAAACTTAACTCTAACTTCTTTAATGATTTCAGCGACCTTCTTTCCGTAATATGCATCGATTATGACCAATTAATCATTGTGGGGGATTTTAACATCCATACTGCTAACCCCCAGGATAGACTAGCAAAAACATTAAGTGGCACTCTTCACAACTTTGGCCTGACCCAGCATGTCAAGCAACCAACACACAATAAAGGACACACTCTGGACTTAATTATCAGCAAAGGCTTAAATACATCTGACATCTCGGTAATTGATATTGCATTATCTGACCATTTCTATGTTTTCTTTGAAAGTTCCATCTCTGCTAAACTATCTAGCCACAGTGAGATAACTGTAAAAAAAATGTTTTCTCGGGGACAGGTCAGTTGAGACCTTTAAACGTATTTACCCTTCTACTGCATAACCCTCATCTACCAACTCCAATTCAATAAACAAGCTGGTAGATTATTTCCTCGTGAAAATCTCAGACATGATTTCCATTGCTCCAACTAAAGTGAAAGTAGTCTCAGGTAGAAAGAAGTCTCCGTGGACGAATGATCCACTGGTACGTAGTGGAAAAAAGGGGGCGTCGACGAGCTGAGAAAGAATGGCGGAAAACTCGACTCCAGGTTCACTATGAGATCTACAAAGAGAGGCTGAATAGATATCAATTATCTTTAAAATAAGCTAGGGAAACATTCTTTTCTGAAATCATCAACAGAAACATTAATAATGCAAGGACTATTTGCAACAGTGGAAAGACTAACTAATCCTTAAGTGACAGTAGCTCCAGAACTAAACTCTACCAGCGCCTGTAATGAATTAGCCAGCTTTTTCACTGAAATGATTCTAACAATTAGATTTGTCAGCACTGAGCCGACTACCAATGTTATTACCAATTAAAACCAATGTAGAGAAAAGGTCAGAATTCCTTTAATTAAACCAAAAAACAATGAAGAAATCATTAACCAATTAAGCTCCTCCTCCCGCTGTCTTGACATCCTACCCACAGCTTTCCTTAAGAAAGTTTTCCCTGTTATTGTGTCTGATCTGATTCAAATAGTGAACTCATCCCTCCTATCAGGTCTCTTCCCCCAGGCTTTAAAAACAGCAGTTATTAAACCACTGCTAAAAAAGAATAATCTGGACAACATGTTAATGCAGAACTACAGGCCAATCTCTAATCTCCCATTCATCAGTAAGATTATTGATAAAGCTGTTTCAGCAGTTAAATAGCTTCATAACAATGACCAAGTGCTTGGCTGTTTATCAGTCTGGTTTCCGTGGTAACCACAGCACTGAGACTGTCCTAGTCAAAGTTTTTAATGACATCAGCATAAATACAGACTGTGGTAGAACCACAGTGCTGGTTCTGTTGGACCTTAGTGTTGATCATGATATAAATTTATTACTAGAACGACTGGAGAGCTGGGTCGGACTCTCTGGTACAGTACTTGGCTGGTTTGAGTCTTACCTAAAGAACAGGAACTTCTTTGTTTTAATAGGAAACTTTTCATCAGAACGACCAGGAATCACATGTGGGGTGCCCCAGGGCTCCAGCTTAGGACTCCTCTTATTTAATATCTACATGCTCCCACTAGGCAAGATTATAACAACAAATAAGATTAACTACCATAACTTTGCAGACGATACTCAGCTCTACATTACAATGTCACCAAGTGACTTTAAACCCATCCAAACCCTAAGTAAATGCCTCGAGCAAATCAATGGATGGATGTGTCATAACTTCCTCCAGCTGAACAGAAACAAAACAGAAGTAATTACTTTTGGACCTAAAGAGGAACGATCAACAGTCAGCACAGCTTCAGTTAATCCAGCTAGAAACTACTGATCAGGCCTGAAGTCTAGGTGTAGTAATGGACTCAGACCTGAACCTCCAGGGTCACATAAAGGTCAATAACAAGGTCAGCCTTCTATCACCTGAAGAACATTTCTAGGATTAAAGGACTGATGTCGCAACAGGACCTAGAAAAACTCATCCATGCGTTTATCTTTAGTTGGATTGATTACTGCAACAGCGTCTTCACAGGTCTGCCTAAAAAGTCAATCAGACAGCTGCAGCTGATCCAGAACGCTGCTGCTCGTGTTCCTCACTAGAACCAGGAAAGTAGAGCACATCACCCCAGTTCTAAAGTCCTTACACTGGCTCCCTGTAGCTCAGAGAACAGACTTCTAAATACGTCTACTAGTTTATAAATCATTACATGGCTTAGCACCAAAGTATGTTGAAGATCTACTGTTACTGTTAGAACTGCAAAGCTGCTGAAACACTGAGATCTTTTAAATCACAATTAAAAATGAATCTGTTTAGAGCTGCCTTTGAGTCATGCTAACATGTATCATGTGTTGTGTATACTTCTTGTTTTACTGCTATTTTTATTTTACCTCTTAATCATGTAAATCACCTTGAATCACCTTGTTGTTGAAAGTGTTGATATACTAATAAAACTGCCTTGCCTGCCTAGAGTTAGAGTGGCTAAGGTCATCCTGAGCTATCTCTGTAGTTATGCTGCTATAGGCTTAGACTGCTGGAGGACAGACTTACCACTTTTCTTCACTCTGCTACTTTTCTCTCCTACTACTCTCCAGTTGTATTACAGTACATTCTGTTATTTCGACTGTTAACTTTGTTTTCTCTCAGTGTTTTTCTCTCCATAGAAGATATACCTGGTCTGGTATCCTGCTTGGCTGCAATGCCCTGTTGGACGGGGGGCATCGACTGGGATGATCCTCCCAGTAACTGAACATCCACTGTGTCCTGTTATCAACTTTTTACTTTCTGTAACATAGAAAGTTCTCTTATATCAGATCTTCTGTTCCTTCTGTGTTTCTGCTCTGTCTTCTCAAACCCCCAGACGGTCGTAGCAGATGGCCGCTCCTACTGAGCCTGGTTCTGTTGGAGGTTTCTTCCTGTTAAAGGGGAGTTTTTCCTCTCCACCGTCGCTACATGCTTGCTCAGTATGAGGGATTGCTGAAGGATTGCTGTGGTTGGAAAGTCTGCATCAACGGGGCCCAACCTCACGCCAATGACTGACGCAATCTGCTGGGATTCCTTAAATAGGAAACTTTTTAACTGATTGGAATGTTTGTATAAATGTATTGAAATGACTTCTTGTTAAGAGCCTTGAGATGAAACATTTGTTGTGAATTGGCGCTATATAAATAAACTGAATTGAATTGAATTGAATTGAAAGTTACCATGGCCAAAAAGCAGGGGAAAAACCTTAAACAGAAACACAAATGAGTCAAGAAACATTTATAACGACCCATAATAAATCACCATAACCCAAACTCAAATACTTAATTTTTACCACTAGAAATTATTATTGAAAATAAGTACAAAGAAACCACATATTTAAAGCACCCAAATAGATTGAAAACACTTTTAAAGCATTATTCAAATAATTTTAACCTTAAACTCTTGAAGCTTTAACCTCCAATGAATACAAAATCAATGAGCAATCCTACACTAACGTTTAGCTTTTTCAACACTCTGAAATATATCACTTTTAACTATGCTTTTAAACTACTAATATATGTTTTAACTTACAATTTCAGCTCATAATTTTTAATCAGCACTTTTTTCTCATGATTTTACGAGTCACTTAAATGTTAAAGCTCACCGAATCCTCCTCTTTTTTTCTCTCTTCTGGGCAAGCTTTAGTCCTGCTGTATCACTTTTCCAGACCCAGTTTCTCCGCACATCTTCACAGCCTGCTTGCCATCCTGTGAGTTTCCACTTCTCCTTATCACCAGGCGGGAATGATCTGGTTTATCACCTAGCTGCCTGCATACTGAAGCCACACCCAGTGCTGAAGCACGCAGGCAGAAAGGGTGTGGCCTGCTGCTCAGCTCAACGCTGTGGTTGGAGTCTGCATCAACGGGGCGCAACCTCAAATCAGTGACGCGATGCAATCTGCTGGGAATCCTTAACTATAAACTTTTCAACTGATTGAAATGTTTGTATGATTGTATTGAAATAACTTTTCTTGTAAAGTGCTTTGAGATGTGTTGTGAATCGGTGCTATATGAATATATGAATTGAAACTTAATAGAAATGGAAACAGATGATGGATGGATTCTTTTTTTAATCCATTAAAATAGAGTCTGGAAATCTGAGTCTGGAAAACTCTGAAATGTGTTGTGTTGCTCTGGGAGCAGACAGGAGGATGGGTACAGGTCTGCTGAATGAAAGCGTCTAAACAGATAATTATATTTTCCCTCTGTTTATTGTTTCCAGTGAGCAGCTGATGGGTTTATCAGAGAAGGTTCTTGTTCTAGTCCCCTCATTAGTTGGTAGTTCCTGGGACGATGTGGTAGGAAGATGGCCGCAGGTCTCCAGCAGAGACGGCTCACTCTTACCTCAGACGTCTCAACATGGAGACATCCAGACATGATGAGATCTTCTGTAATCTGGGAGGAGACACATGTGAAAGCATCAGTTCAGGGATGGAGCTGCTGATCCTCACTGAGGACAGTTTATCAGCTTTAATCTAACAGGATCTGATTGGTTCACAGGAAGTAAAGTTGAGTTGTCAACACTCTGCATGTTCGTTTAGAAGGGGATCATGAAACATCATTTATTAAAGACTCAAAAACATTGTGTTCAACTCACAGCAGACACTGAGGCACTGAGGATCATTCAGAGTGTGTTCTATACAACAGACGACGTGAAGCAAGAGTATAATAATGATTTAAGAGCTGGAGATGAATCCTCTCCATGTTAACCTCCTCATGCTGCTGACAGGAGTGAGTAATCAGCATGATGGCCTCTCCCAGCCTGCAGACCATCAGTCTGTCTCAAAGTTCAGCCGGTTTCTGTTCAGAACAAAGGTTTTCACCCCAACTGGAACCTTTCAGCTCATAGCTCCTCGGATTTGGTTTCATCAGAGTATTTAACTGTTTCACCTTCTCTCTATGACCCTCCCTGCTAGAGAAATACAGGATAGCATTTCAATCAAGCTGAGCTCGGGACCCCTATCATGTATGTTCTGCTGCTATGTCTGGGATCGTTGTTCTGTTGGTGACCCAGTTTGGTCTACTGATGACTTTCTGGAGGGAATAACTCCAGAAAAAATGAAACCATCTTCATCATTTTGTGTTTCAGACTCATTTGATCCAAACATACCTGAGGAGGGACCATCAGCGCCCCCTCCTGGATGGCTGGAGAACATACATGGATACCAGGGCCAGGTAGAAGGAGGTGAGCCTGAGCAGAGCCATTTTGACAGTAGTAAATTCATCTCGGAAAGCAGAAGAAACGTGCCTGGACACTTGGTTCTGGTCTAAAGATCTAAGGTCTGACCTGTTGCAGCTCACTGCAGGTTAGAGTTTATTTAGCAGTGAGTCAAGCAGCCAGCAGGTGGCGCCGCTGCTGAAGGCAGAGAGAACATACAGGGTGTTTCCCTCATCCTGTGTGTGTTTAAGGTGTGTTCATGTTCCAGCTTCATGTTAATCACCCGGAGGGCGAAGCCTGCAGAGTAGTTACAACCTAATGTGAAGCAGAGCCTCACAGTACAACAGAACACATGGTTACACATCTGACCTCTGACCTTTACAGCAGAGCCGTTCTGCAGAGCAGCGATGCCCCTCACAATATGGCAGTGAAGCTGACACCAGACCTCAATCCTCTTCAATCTCTCTGAGTCTGAATGTTGGTCCACTTCTGTTTACATGTGTTGGTGTTCAGGTCCAGAGGACGATGAGCCGCTGTACCCCCCGCCTCCCGCCTACAACCCCCAACCTGAGCTCAACAGGAGCACCTCGGTCCCCACCATCAGGTAAAAACACACCAGTCTGTGTCTGACAGGAGCTCTGAATGAGACCAAGGGTTAAAACCTTCTTCTGCTCTCGTCTAGAGTCCCGTCGGTGTCGGAGGACGTGGCCCGAGAGGCTCTGCTCAAGTTTGTTGAGTCCAAATGGAAGTACAGCTCCAAGCCGGCCCGGAACCTCACCTTCAAGGACCTGAGACCCATCACGGTTTACAGGGTTCGAGCATCAGCATCATGCATCTGGAGCTGTATTACAGACAGGTTCACAGGACTGTGCATCAGGGCTGCACTATGTTAGGATAATATGCTATAAATGTGATGCAATAATTAAAAAGTATTAATGTCTTTCTGGTTTGCATTTACAGCAGACATAGACCCCAGAAAACGAGTCGTTTATCCACTCATTAATTCATTATTTTCATCTCAGCAACAAGATTCTCTAGTAAAAGTTGCTTCTGTTTGGGTTTTAAAACAACTTGGCTGCAGGTTCTTACTGACTTCACCACAAGTCCACACACAGAGTGGATGAATGCCACTTCGACTCTTACTGAAGACTGATTGCAGTCCACTTATTTCTTTATTATGTGCAGACTGCATACAGTAATATTGCCATAATAATATATTTGGGACATGTTTAGCAGCCCTGCTGTGCATCCAGCTCCTTTCTGATTAAATGAGAGCAGCAACATGAACTGAACATCCAAAGTTGATTTGTTTTATTAATCCTGCAAAGTACTTTAACGAATATTATTTTAATTTAGTTTTTACTGTCACAAAACTACTGATACAAAGCGGAGGGGGGTCGTGTGCCAGTGAACTGAAAAGGAGCGGACCTGGGACCTCAGACTAAAGCAGGGACAGTTCTGATCCAAGCAGAACCATTACAGAACACAGACCGGTTACTGTTTGTTAACCAGGACAGTAAACTGCATTAATATGAAGCAGAAATCAGAAACCAATGAGCATTCATGGAAGATTTCAGATGTTTCTGCAACTTGAATCCAACCTTCCTCCTTCCTGTTTCCTTCCTCTTCCTCCTGCAGTATCGACTGGAGACCTACACCGAGACCAGAACCAGCGCATGGCAGTTTGAGCCCTACAACGGTAAACCTTCACAACCCACTGAAAATATATCCACTGTCACACTAGATCTGATGCTAGCAGCGCTTCAGAGCCGCTGGGGCTGATGGGGGTTCTGCACTTTCATGATGTTGCTGTTTGGGCCTAGTGAAGCTTCATGTTGACCCGGGAACCTTACGTCAGTATGTGAAACCTCCAGCAGGCTGGATTCAGCTCAGCTCATTAGTCAGGTCCTTTTTTTTTTTTTTACTTGAGGAAAATTTGTATCTCACTGCATGACTTTGAGATTTTAATACACATTTTAGTCACAACTCGTTTAGACTTCTGTAATGCACTTAATGTCGCTTTCTCATCTTCATTTGGTCCTGAATGCTGCGGCTCGATTCTTAATTGGTGCTAATGAAAGGAGAGCATATCACCCCGGTTTTTAGCATCTTTCACTGGCTTCCAGTCTGTTTTGGAATAGATTTTAAAGTTCTTTAATTTGTTTTTAAAAGTCTTCATGGTCTGTATGAGTCTGATCTGCTGCAGCCGTCCGCTCCCTTAGATCAGCAGATCAGTTGTTGTTAACTGTTCCAAGGATAAAAACGAAGCAGAGAGCGTTTTCAGTCGCTGCCTGAAAACTTTGGAGTGCTTTACCCCAACATATCAGCCAGGCTGACTTGCTCCTTGTTTTTAAATCTCCCTGGCTTTTAACTCTGAAGCTTTTATTATTTATTTATGTTAGTATTGATATTTTAATTGAATGTTAATTCTCGTGTTATTCATGGCTGTTTGTGTACAGTACCTTGGTGAAGTGTGTTTGTGTTAGGTAAAAAAATTACCCTAGAACATAAACAGAACAGAAATGAGGAAAGACAAAGCTTCTGTGTTTTTACTTGCGAATACCTTCGCAAGGGGAAGATAAGCGTTAGCTTACTCAATGTCTTGTCTCCAAGAAAGCTCAGTGCTTACTCCCTCTGAGCTCACTCTCCCAAAAGCATTTATTACAAAACAGGTCACAAACCACACCCACATTAGGCCTGTGGGTGTTAAAACCAGATAACAAAGTACATGTAAATTAGGCCTTCCAGACAACTCTCTCAATCATCTTAGAGAGGATTTATCACCCATATGAGGAATTGGCACACACCTTTTTGTTATCCTCGGCTCTGTGTTGTCAGTAAAGCATACAAATGGTCTTATTTAAACTTTCCACAGCCAAAATACAGTAACATAAACAGTATTACAATTATCAATGATAATACAATTTCTCTAACAGTTTGTTTTAAAGAGCTCTATGAATAAAGGTTGAGTGGAGTTTTGGTAGATCTGCAGGTCATAAAGACTTAGATGTTGTTGTAGATGCTGGTGGCTGTGGGCAGGAAGGATCTCCTGTAGAGGTCCGTGTTACAGCTGCTCTGGAGAAGCCTCTGTTGTATTATCATCTCTAAAAGAGGATGCTCAGGGTTATCATCATCTTCATTTTATAAAGCATGTTTCTTTGCACCATCATCTCCAGAGGTTCCAGAACCAGGCTTCTTTATCAGGTTGTCCAGCTTCAGGTCACTGGTCCTGATGCTGCCACCACGGCAGATAAAAAGACTCTCCACAACAGACTTATAGAAGATCTGCTGCATCTTTTTGTAGCTCTTTAAAGAGAAGATTGTAAAGCTAAATATATAATCTCTTAATTTATTTTAGAAACTATTTAATAAATGTCCAAATGTAAGTGTGCAAATGTTATCGATTTATTCTCTGTGTCTGTGAAAGGAAAAGCTGCTTTATTTTGAATAATGCAAAATAATTGACTTTCTGCAGGATAGAATATTATGAAAGCATTTAAGGAACCTGGAGGATTTTCAGGAAGCATCCTAAGATGGACAACCATGATCTCAGATCCATTGAGAACCATCCTTCATCAGCTGCTGATAGAACCACAGGGGTTAGGACCTTCCCCAGAGCTGGACCCAGCTTCTCTGGGCTCAGAATAAATCTGGGATGGACCATTCCTCAGTGAGGACATGGACTGATGGATCAGAATGACCCAGGACAGACAGCTGGAGAATGTAGAACATGAAAACAATAAGATGTGTTTGCATTTTTAGAGATGTAAACAGTCTGGTCTGTTATTTGGACACTGTGGCTGATTTCTTCAGTCCAAACACCCGAAGCAGAGGAAGAAATGTTTCTATGTTTGGTTTCTGAACAGGTCAGACAGTGGATGGTCCTCAGTACGGGATGAGTCCTCCGCCGTGGGACATCCCAGTGTCGCTGCCTCAGATGTACTCCAACAAGGTGGAGAAGATCCGAGTGCCGCACTCGTCCTTCGTGAAGGTTCTTCCTGTCTGCTCCAGCTCTGCTCGCTCTCTGAGTCCGCCGCCAGCGTCTAACAGCGGGCTGTGTTTGTGTTGTAGGTGTGCCATAAGTGCCATGGCTGTGGGAGGACCCGCTGCACCGGCTGCTTCGGCCGAGGCATGGTGAGGTGGAGCCTTTAACGGTTACTACTGAACAATGATCAGAAGGAGGAGGGTTCAGTTCAGTGACACAGAAAGTCCATCTGTAAACCTTCACATGGTGACCTCTGACCCACCATTACACATCCTGCCTGTGTTGCAGCGGTGCAGAAAGATCTCCAGCATCATCCAATGATTTTAACTGTAGCATTGATCATGTGATCTTCAGGTAGGCTAGGCTGCCATAGAGTGTTAAAGCTCTAAAACATCAGACATAATCACACATCTGCAGCTTTTACCACCAAATATTACATCAGTAACCCAACATTAACATTACCTCATCTCATTCAACACCATGAAAACACTGGCTGCACTGATGACGATTGGACAAAACTGACAGCATGAGCTTTCATCAAAATCCATCTATAACTTTTTGAGGTATGTTGCTGACAAACAGACAAACCCAGGTGAAAACATAACTTCCTTGGCAGAGGTAATACATAATCTGACCACTTGAGGGAACTCTTCCTGGACAAATGATGTTATCTGAAAGGTCAATTAATCCTTGCATAAGAAAATAAGAAATAAAACGAGGAAACAACATCCGGGCTGACATAGGGTCGCCTGAACACTGAACCACTGTTCAGTTCCCCTCTAGCTTACACAAAGAGTGATTCAAACTTTGGAAACAGCTGTGAAGTCAGTTAGAAGCTAAAAAGGCGACCAGTTAAATAGAGAAGTTAGGTTGCAGTTGGATGGTTGTGGGTTTGATTCCAGCTTATAAATGTGCTCCTGGCCAAGTTGCCTACTGATCTGTGTATCCGTCAATGAATGCGTGCACACGTCTGTGAGAGTGACAGGGTGAATGTGGCTCTAGTGCAGCATGAATGGAGTGCTGGAGTACCCAGAGAGAACCTACATGAGAGTAAATGTAGTCTAGTCTCCACCAGAAAGAACCTAGGCCCGGAATGGAACCTTGGACCTCCAGCTGTTCTGATCTTCTCTGCAGGAGGTTCTGCTGAACATGGATCAGTTTTTCCTAACTCCAACTCTCTCCTCTGGTTTCTCAGAAACGTTGCACCTTCTGCCACGGTCACGGTCGGGCCAGAAACAAACGCTGCACCTCGTGTCGCGGTCGAGGTCGCAAGAGGTGAAAACCCTTCTCTTTATTCCTCCTCGATCTCATCCTGACTTTCTTTTACCCTAAGTTTTCGTAAAGTTTTAGGTGTGGTCACGAGGCCCAGAAGGTCGCTTACAGAAGTTGTAGAACTGATGTTTCTAACATCTGCTTCCAGTGGCGGCTGGTGAAATTTTTTCCTGGTGGGGCTGATGTTATTGATGTCCCGTATATTTCTTTGCCTAGTCCAGTTTAAGAATTCAAATCAACAGTCAGACGATGATTACAATTAACAATAATGATTTAATCTCCTCTTCAAAATCACCAGTTTCACAGATAAAGTAAATGAACAAATTTCCATTGTATAAAACGCCACGCTGAAGCTGGGAAACATGGAAAACCTGTAGGATTGCGGCCCTCGAGGACCGGAGCTGGACACCCCTGGTTTAAGCGCTACGTTAAAACAACATACTTTCCAGGTTTATCTGGACATAATGTCAGATGTATGTGAGTCAAGTTAACTTGATGCTGAGAGGGACATATGAAGAATGCAAAACATAAAGATCTCAAGATAAAAAGCTTCAAGATAAAAAAAAAAGAATTAAAGAAAATGTTTTCACTCTGACAGCAAAAAAAAAACTATATTTGAGATTAAAGAAAGGTTTTTGAGAGGTTTTTGCTTGGAAATATATTTTTTTATTTGAAATAATTTTTTTATATATTCATTAACAAAATACTTTCTATAATAGCTTTTTTGGTCTCAATTATCACAATATTTTGCTATCAGTGTGACTTTTTTTCCCTCTCAAATATATAATTGTTCCTTTCAAAATTGTTTTCCCTCTCAGATCACTTTTTTTCTTACATTTATTAAAACAACATATCTAGCTCCGTGGATTTACAGTTTTATTTGTGTAGGAACTTTGCTCATCTATCTTTTTGAGTGGCAAATTTTTCAATGACTCTGGTGTTGAATTCAGGGATGTCCCGTGTTAGTTTTTTCTCTATGGAAAGCGTAGCCAGAGCATTGAGGCGATCTTGTGCCATTGTGTTCCTGAGGAAAGTTTTCAGTCTTTTTAAAGTTGAAAAGCACCTCTCTGATTCAGATGTTGTCATCGGTGTGGTGATGAGGGTGTTGAGAAGACTTACAGTTTCAGTAAATGTGTCCTGAAGGTTATTCTCCATCAGAACCTGAAAGAGAGCCAGTGCACCTCTGCACCTCTGGAACTCCTCGTTGCTGTAGATCAGGGACGGTTCTGTTTTAAGTCTGGCCTTGTCCAGTGAGGGATAGGCTTCCACTGTGGTATCCAGCGCTGAATCTGGGAACGTCTTGTGGTGTTTTGGGAACAAGTCTCCTTGCAGCAGAGTGGCACTGACCAGGTGTTTGGTGAAGGAAAACCGCTCCTTGGCATGGCACATAATGGTGTCACATACCTATGACATATATAAATAAATAAAAAATAGGTAAGAAGTAGGTTTTGACATTTTATTTATAACAAAAGGCTATAATTCTCCTTTCCTTTCCTAAATACCTATAATTGTGTAATGAGCCAATATGGCTTATACTATATATTCATATCATAACATGACAATGTATATTTCAGTCAGTAGCACTATTGTGGCCAATGTGGTGATAAGTTGTTGTGCCTTCTATCCATTTGTCAGCAGGTACAAGTATTTACCTCCAATGCCAAATGGTGTTGCCTGTCTTCTCCCAATGTCCTCCGTTTCTTCGTGGGTGGCTCCTGTTCAGGTCCCCGGTACTCCTGAACCTCAACTAGAGAAGGGACAGCTTCCCTGATGATACAGAAACTATTTATAAGTGCTAAAAGTCATTTCTGAAAATTGGTTACTGTATAAGATAGATACATTTTGTATATATTTATTTATTTATTTATTTATCTTACTCCATCCTTATTTTATTCCATATATATATACATATACACACATATTTATTTATTTTTTGCCACTGGAAATGTTAATTTCCCTGAGGGAGTCATCCCAAAAGGATCAATAAAGTTAAGTCTAAGTCTAAGATATATAATCCCAGGACTGTATTAAATCATAAGTCCCTGTATTTACGCATTTCAAATTCATCATAATGTTACAGATAAATTCATTGTTTTAACAAGATGAGAGATTAAACATTAAGGGCTACATAAAGTCTATTCAAAGAGAATTAACCCTCTGATGCATGAATTATTAAAAAACAGCGCCACATTTTTCCACATTAAACATTTTACATCTGCAGATGCAGAGTGATGCTTTTCTCTATTTTAAGCTTATTTGAATTATTTATTCAGTTTATTTTCATCTATAAAGCTATTTATAAAGTAATATGCTGTCATATTCATATGATATATTCTATAAAAACACAGCTTATCATTTTATTGTTATTTATCACTGAGGCAAACATGATAATTACAATGTATGTATCTATATAACATTTTATACTATATCTATTTACTTTCCAGTGAGCCGTAGAGTGTTAGATGACGCACTGATTTTCAATGAAGTGAGAAATTTACAAACATACCAAATATACATCCATATCCATGCACATATTAAAAAACAGCCTTAGTGTAAATAGACTTCCACTGTAGTGGAAAGGGTTAACATTTGGTAACACTGTGCATACATGCATAGCTTACCTGATAGCCTGCATGTTGTCATTGAATCTCTGGATGATTCCTGAGATGCAGACAGAATCAATGTTCCTTTTCTGCAGCTGGTTATACAGCACGTCCACATGTGGCATTATTTTGTGGAAGAGGGCCAGGAAAAAACAGAAAGCATCATCTTCCAGCATTCCCACATAGCCGCCAGCCTCTCTCTTCGTGGGGCCGTCAAATTCAGCTCTGTCCTAGATGGTCTCAAAACACTTCAACAGATCCGCCTTGTGTTCATCCACCTTGTTGACAGGGCAAATGTTGAAGTTCCAGGGCGTTGCCGATGCACTTGGAAGTCGATGCGCCATCACCTCATCAAGCCCTGCTGTTCTCTTGCTTGACTTGGAAAAAAACGAAGAAAATCCCCCTATATCAGAAGAAAAGTGACTGATCTGTGGGATGTGGCTTGTTGCATTACAAGGTTTAACTGGTGGGCATAACAGTGAACATAGTAAGCATTTCCATAGGAGTCCTGGACCTTACGCTGAACTCCTCCAGTGGCTCCCCTCATCACTGATGCCCCATCATAGGCCTGAGCGATCAGCTTCTTTTCTTGTCCCTTGGGAAGGATGGTGCGCAGCCTTTCCAATAAGGCACCAGCAATTGCATCCGCGTTGGCAACGGAGAGCTTAATAAACTCAAAAAACTCATTAACAGTGAAGCAGACTGCTTCACTGTTAATGGATGAAGCAGGAAGCCCTGGGAGGACCATGTTCTTAGATCAGAGCCTCCAGAGGAGAGCAGTTCTCAATTCAATTTCAATTCAGTTTATTTATATAGCGCCAATTCACAACAGACGTGAGGTTGGGCAGACTTTCCAACCACAGCAATCCTTCAGCAATCCCTCATACTGAGCAAGCATGTAGCGACGGTGGAGAGGAAAAACTCCCCTTTAACAGGAAGAAACCTCCAACAGAACCAGGCTCAGTAGGAGCGGCCATCTGCCACGACCGTCTGGGGGTTTGAGAAGACAGAGCAGAAACACAGAAGGAACAGAAGATCTGATATAAGAGAACTTTCTATGTTACAGAAAGTAAGAAGTTGATAACAGGACACAGTGGATGTTCAGTTACTGGGAGGATCATCCCAGTCGATGCCCCCCGTCCAACAGGGCATTGCAGCCAAGCAGGATACCAGACCAGGTATATCTTCTATGGAGAGAAAAACACTGAGAGAAAACAAAGTTAACAGTCGAAATAACAGAATGTACTGTAATACAACTGGAGAGTCGTAGGAGAAAAGAAAGTAGCAGATTGAAGAAAATTGGTAAGTCTGTCCTCCAGCAGTCTAAGCCTATAGCAGCATAACTACAGAGATAGCTCAGGATGACCTTAGCCACTCTAACTATAAGCTTTATCAAAAATGAAAGTTTTAAGCCTGGCCTTAAAAGTAAACAGAGTGTCTGCCTCACGGACTAAAGCTGGGAGCTGGTTCCACAGGAGAGGAGCCTGATAACTAAAAGATCTGCCTCCCATTCTACTTTTAGAGATCCTAGGAACTACAAGTAAACCTGCAGTCTGAGAGCAAAGTGCTCTGTTAGGAACATATGGACCAATCAGATCTCTGATATATGATGGAGCTGATTATTATGGGCTTTGTATGGAAGAAGGAGGATCTTAGATTCTATTCTGGATTTAACAGGGAGCCAATGAAGGGAAGTTAAAACAGGAGAAATGTGATCTCTCTTTTTAATATTCATCAGAACTCTTGCTGCCGCATTTTGGATCAACTGAAGGCTTTTAGTGGCATTTTGTGGACTTCCTGATAGTAAAGAATTACAGTAGTCCATCCTTGAGGTAACAAATGCATGGACTAGTTTCTCAGCATCACTCCTGGACAGGATGTTTCTAATTTTAGCAATATTCCGGAGGTGAAAGAAAGAAATCCTAGAAACCTGTTTAATATGGGATTTAAATGTCAAGTCTTGGTCAAAAATAACGCCGAGGTTCTTTACGTTATTACTGGGGGCCAATTTAATGCCATCCAGATAAAGTGATTGACTAATCAGTTTCTGTTTTAGAACTTCTGGTCCAAAGACATATATATAGTAAAAAGAATTGGTCCAAGCACAGAACCCTGTGGAACTCCACAAGTAACCCTTGAGAGTGAAGAAGATTTATCATTTAGATGAACAAACTGGAATCTATCAGACAAATATGATTTAAACCAGCCTAGTGCTGTTCCTTTGATCCCTGCAACATGTTCAAGCCTTTCTAAGAGAATATTATGATCGACTGTGTCAAAAGCAGCACTGAGATCTAACAAAACCAGAACAGACACCAGTCCATTATCTGAGGCCATGAGAATATCATTAGTAACCTTCACCAGTGCTGTTTCGGTGCTATGATGAGCTCTAAAACCTGACTGAAACTCTTCAAACAGCTCGTTACTGTTTAGATGCTCACAGACTTGATTAGCAACAATTTTCTCAAGGATTTTGGATAAGAAAGGAAGGTTAGATATAGGTCTGTAATTCACTAAGTCATCTTGATCAAGGGAAGGTTTCTTGAGTAAAGGTTTAATTACAGCTATTTTAAATTCTTGTGGTACGTATCCGTTTACTAAGGATAGAATCATCATATCCAAAATGGGGCCAGGAACCAAATGGAACACTTCTTTAAATAATTTGGTTGGAATTGGGTCCAACATACAAGTTGAAGGTTTAGATGAGGCTAATATTTTTGATAATTCTGAAAGCTCGACTGAATCAAAACAGCCTAAGCACAAATGAGGTTCTACAGTTCTTTCCGATGCTGCCTCATTTACTGAGGAAGAAGTAATCATGTTTGGGAGGATGCCAATGATTTTATTTTTAATAGAATTAATTTTATTTATAAAGAATCCCATAAAATCATCACTGCTAAGAGCTGGGGGAATAGTTGGCTCAACAGAGCTATGACTCTGTAAGTTTGGCAACTGTACTAAAAAGAAACCTAGGATTGTTTTTATTCGCCTCTGTTAATGATGAAAAATATGCTGTTCTAGCTTGTCGAAGGGTCTTTTTATACAGCAGTAGACTGTTATTCCAGGTTAAATAGGAATCCTCTAGGTGTGTAGAGCGCCATTTTCTCTCCAACTTTCTAGTATTCTGCTTTAAAGTACGCAACTCTGCGTTGGACCAAGGAGTCAGCCTCCTATGGCTAGCCACTTTCTTTTTTAAGGGGGCTACACTATCTAATGCCAAACGCAATGAGGACGTAACGCTGTGAACCAGACCATCAATTTCTGAAGGGTTAGAGATAGAATTGCTGCCATCCACTGTGTTACCCTGATACACTAAGGAAAGTAAGAATGGAACAGATTCTTTAAAAATTGTTACAGCATTGTCTGATAAAGCTCTACTATAATGAAATTTTCTTTCAGATTTAAGATGGTCAATTAAAGTAAATTCAAAAGTTATCAAGAAGTGGTCAGACAGTACCGGGTTATGTGAGTGGACTGTTATTTCCTCACACTCAATACCGTATGTCAGTACAAGGTCCAAAGTGTGTTTACCCGAGTGGGTCGATCCCTGTACTTTTTGAGTAAAGCCAGTTGAGTCTAACATTAAAGGCTGCATTTAGGCTATCACTTTCAGTATCCACATGAATATATTGAAGTCCCCCACTATAATGACCCTATCAGTATTTAATACTAAATCAGATAAAAAATGTGAGATCTGATCCAAGAATTGAGAGTAAGGGCCTGGTGGACGATACAAAACCACAAACAAAAATGGTTTTAATGTTTTGCAACTTGGATGAGGAAAATTAAGGGTTAGATGTTCAAAAGAACTGTAGCTATCAATTGGTCTGGGACTAATTAGTAAATCAGAACGAAAAATGGTTGCAACTCCTCCCCCTCGCCCAGTATTTCTAGGAATGTGAAAATTTAAATAACTGGAAGGAGTTGACTCATTTATACTGACATAATCCTCCTGCTGCAACCAGGTTTCTGTGAGACAAAGCAAATCGATGTGATTATCACAAATCAAGTCATTTACTAACAAAGTCTTTGAGGAGAGAGATCTTATGTTTAATAAACCACATTTAATAGATTAATTTTCTGTTCAGTCAAAGTCATGTTTATCTTTATGAGATTTCCATGATTTGCTTTAGTTGGCTTAACTTTTAATCCATGTAATTTTGACCGTGGGCAAGACACTGTTTCTATGGGGTAATGGGGGGGTAACAGTACAGAATACAATAGAGACACTTTGGACACTCATCCCCCCACCCCCACCACAGAGCAATTAACACCATCAAAGACTTCACCCACAGCTACCCTCACCCCTCACCTATGACGAACTCACATCAACTCCAACTAAAACCCTTCATATTCATGAATCAGATGTGAGGAAACAGTTTAAGAGCCTTAATGCTAGAAAAGCTCCCGGCCCAGACGGTGTGTCTCCTGCCACTCTCAGACACTGTGCAAATGAGCTGGCCCCAGTGTTCTCTGGCATTTTCAACTCCTCACTGCAGGCATGTCATGTGCCTGCCTGCTTCAAGACCTCCACCATAGTCCCTGTTCCCAAGAAGCCAAGGATCACTGGACTTAATGACTACAGACCAGTGGCTCTGACATCTGTGGTCATGAAGTCATTTGAGCGCCTGGTTCTGTCCTATCAAGACCCTCACGGCCCCCATCCTGGACCATCTGCAGTTTGCCTACAGAGCCAACAGGTCTGTAGATGATGCCATCAACATAGCTCTTCACTTCATCCTGCAGGATCTGGACTTCCCGGGAACCTACGCCCGGATCCTGTTTGTGGACTTCAGCTCTGCCTTCAACACCATCCTCCCAGACCTTCTCCAAGGCAAGCTATCCCAGATGAACGTGCCTGATCCCATCTGCAGGTGGATCACTGACTTCCTGACGGACAGGAAGCAGCATGTGAGGCTGGGGAAGAATGTCTCGGACTCTCGGACCATCAGCACCGGCTCCCCTCAGGACTGTGTTCTTTCTCCTCTGCTCTTCTCCCTGTACACCAACTGCTGCACCTCCAACCACCAGTCTGTCAAACTAATTAAGTTTGCAGATGACACCACCGTTATTGGACTCATCTCGGACGGGGATGAGTCTGCCTACAGGATGGAGGCTGAACGTCTGGTGTCCTGGTGCAGCCACAACAACCTGGTGCTGAACGCCCAGAAGACAGTGGAGATTATTGTGGACTTTAGGAAGCACATAGCCCCACTCCCCCCCATCGTCCTGACTGACACCCCCAACACCATTGTGGACTCATTCCGCTTCCTGGGTACCACCATCACCCAAGACCTCAAGTGGGAGCCCACCATTACCTCGGTCATAAAGAAGACCCAGCAGAGGATGTACTTCCTGAGGCAGGTGAAGAAATTCAACCTGCCAACACGGATGATGATGCAGTTCTACACTGCAATCATGGAGTCCATCCTCACCTCCTCCATCACCGTGTGGTATGCTGGCACCACCATCAGGGACAAACAGAGACTGCAGCGTGTTGTGCGCTCTGCTGAGAAGGTGATTGGCTGCAGACTCCCATCTCTGCAGGACCTGTACACCTCCAGGACACTTGGGCGTGCAGGTTGGATCACAGCCGACCCTTCTTACCCTGGACACAGACTGTTTGACCTGCTCCCCTCAGGCAGGAGGCTCCGAAAGACTGTTCCCACCACCCGCTCAGTTACATGACCCATATTGTGTTTTTTTTGCACCTGTCTGATTTGCACCGATGGTTACCTGCACTCATGTATATAAAAATCTGTTTAGCATATCATATTGTTATATTATATAGCATATTGTCTGTTTGTTCTTGTATGTTTGCACAAAGTACCGCAGCAATTTCCTAATGTTGTAAACCTTCCTAACATTTGGCAATAAAACCCTTTCTGATTCTGATTCAGAAGCAGCAGAGAGGTGGGTTAAACTACGACTCTGCTTCCTGGTCTGGACCCTGGGTTGTCAGTGTTTTGGGGGACAATTAATTTGGCCATATTCCTAGAAAGAAGAGCTGCTCCATCCAAAGTGGGATGGATGCCGTCTCTCCGGATCAGACCAGGTTTTCCCCAAAATGTTCTCCAGTTATCAATGTAGCCCACATCGTTTGCAGGACACCACCCAGACAACCATTGATGGAATGACAGCATGCGGCTAAACATGTCGTCACTGGTCCGATCAGGCAGGGGACCAGAGAAGATTACCGAGTCGGACATTGTTTTGGCAAACTTACACACCGAAGCAACACTAATTTTAGTGACCTCCGATTGGCGTAACCGGGTGTCATTACCGCCAGCGTGAATAACAATCTTACTGTATTTACGCTTATCTTTAGCCAGCAGTTTCAGGTAGGATTGGGGCCCACAGCATGATTGATCTGCTCTCAGATGATCTTCTGACGACTCCGTGACTCCATGTTTCTGTTTCTGGCCTTCAGGTGTTTGAGTTGCCGTGGAGACGGCTACAAGACCTGCTCCGTTTGCCACGGTGCCCAGAACCTGCTGCACTTCATCCAGCTCACAGTTACATGGTGTGTTATCTAAACCCCCGCCTTGTTCCTCTGGACCGGTTCAGATCCGACTGGGTTTCACTGTTTCTGTCTGTCCATCATGTTTCTGTAGGAAGAACAACGTCAGTAACTTCATCCCAGACCGGCAGCCGGACTTCCCAGACAAGAAATTTGAGAAGGTGTCTGGAGATCCATTCTTCATCGATGAGAATGTTCTGGTAGGACAAACCTTTCCTTCATGCATGTATCATTTCCAGCAGGTCCAAACTCTTTAGCAGTCAGATCCAGCTCTTCAGCTTTCATACTAAAGAGTTTCTTACAATAACTTCAGCCTGAAGGTGAGGGAAATCAGTGGTTCGATGGCTCCAGACAAACCATGCAACAGTTTAGACCAAAGTCAGGGAGTTTAGAGGTTTGGGTAGGAAAACCTTAAACTTGTTACAAATCCTCATCTTTCTCCGTTCATCCCGCCAGGTTTATCCGATCCAAGGCTTTCCAGATCAGGAGATCTGCGACATTTCAACCAAACTGATCAATGAGCACCTTTACCGCTTCACCTCTACCAGCCGCATTCTCCAACAGGTACAAAGCTTGGTGCACTCAGACACTCTCAGGACATCTGGAGCTTAGAGAGTTTTTTACTCTGGATAAAAAGTAAAGCCTTGTTTCCACTGAGCAGAACAGTCCGGTCCGGTCCGCTTTTTTGTCTGTTTCCATTGTAAAAGAGGCCCCTACAACAGGCCTGTACCGGTCCATTAATGGCCCCCCTTCAGTAGGGATGGGTACCGAAACCCGGTATTAAATTGGCCCCGGGGCTGATTCTGACGGTCCACCCGGACCGATAAGCTTCAGCCTTATCGGTCCTCTTAACGGTGAAATTAAGTTCGTATTCATGTTTTGCGGGAGATATAAACACAAGCCAAACACTGTATCACAGTCCACTCCTCCTTAACAAGCACACAGGCTGCAGGGACGGACTGGCGCCTGCTGCGCGCTCACGTCTGTGTTCGCCTTACAGATACGATGGCAGAGCGAACGAAAAGATCTAAAATTTGGCTTCATTTTACGAAAATAGATGCCGACAATGCACGCTGTCACATGTGTAATAAAAAGCTTTGCTTGCAAAGGCGGGAACACAAGTAATTTGACCAAACACCTTGCCAAAATACACCAACTACAAACCGAAAGATGCGCGGTGTTTGACCGCCTGAGTGCTGCAGCAACAACAACGACCCCTGAATCAGATACAGCAGGTATGTATGTTTGTATGCAAAGCATCACGTGAAGCATGGACATTATTTTGCCATTTCATTCTTACAATTAATAAATGCTGGATATTTTGAACAACAGCTTCCTTCTTATCTAAGTTTTTTTTTTTATTCTTTAACTACAGTTAACCTGCTATTTTATTCTTACAATTAATAAATGCTGGATATTTTTGAACAACAGCTTCCTTCTTATCTAAGTTACTTTTTTTTCCATTATTTGTGTTTTTCCTCTTTTGTTTTAGTCTTTCAAAAAAAAAGTACCGATAAGGATACCGATAAAGTACCGGATCAATAAGGAGCATCGTTAAGAGTAGTAGTATCGATAAATCCTTAACGATACCCATCCCTACCCTTCATTTATAGGTCCATAGGACAATGGTCCAGTATGGTTAGGGCATAGCTACTGGCCTCACACAACACAGTCCTTTGATTGGGGGAATGAAAAACATCACTGCTTGCAACAAGCAGGAGACAAACACCTGTCCTGTTGTTTCATATCACCTCATTGTACATGAATATGTTTCTGTTTGCCGCACGGAGCCCACTCATAAACACTGCAGTAAGGTTTGTGTAAAGACAGAACCAAAAGCCAAGCAGGAGCTGCTGTCTTGACGTATTTGTTCTGTTTTATGGTATTACGATTCTTGCCCCACTAGTATGACGGCGCAGTACATTTTTAGGTTTAACCCCGTTGCCAAGTGAGAGTCCAGCTGCCAGTGGAAACACTCTCCTGAATACGCCAGACCATAAAAGAGCAAAACCGACCCGCACCGTACCGCTCAGTGGAAACGAGGCATAAGTACACCCCCTGATCCTGGAGGTTGTAGACCCTCCTTCAGCTGAGGTTCTCTGACTGACTCCCTCAGTACCTCACTTCTTTAAGGAGGAATCTTGGCCCAGCTCTTCTCTCCAAAATTGTTTTAGTTCACTGAAGTTCCTGCAGAGGTCTCGGAAGGTCTCACCACAGCATTTCAGTCAGGCTGAGGGCTGGACTTTGACTAGGCCATTGCAACAACTTGATTCTCTTCTTGTTCAGCCATGTTAGATCTGCTGCTGTGTTTGGGATATTGGTTCTGTTTGGACCAAACTTCAGCTGAGAGGACATGATGGTCCTCTCAGTTCCTGCAGAGCAGCCCAGGTCCTATGGCCTAAATCATCACCCTACCTCCACCATGCTTAATAGTTGGTATTCTGTTACCTTCTGTCCAGATGACATTGTCCCAGAAGTCTTGTCCTTCATCCAGATGCAGCTCTGCTAACCTCAGTCCTGCCACCATCTTGTTTCTCCTTCAACCCTCCCAAGTAGCCATACTGGTTCAGGGTCATGACCTTTAACCTTTAATCTGCTAACTGAGGCCTGTAGAGTCTCAGGTGGAGCTCTGAGGTTTCTGGTCACTTCTCTGAGCTTCATGCTCTGACCCTGGACTGAATTTGCTGGAACGTCTGAGATGTTTTCTTCCCTGGAGGAACTTCACAATGTTTGGAGATGACCTTTGAACCCTTCCCAGGTTGATGGGCAGGTCTTCTAAGGTCATTGCTGATGACCATTGAGTATTAACACTCATCTGACTCCTCCTCACATAGAGGCGGTCATGCTGATGAACAGGGTCTCCAGATGTTTAACAAGGACCACATCGCGTCTCTAAAGCCAAACAGGGAAATATTATTTCTCTTCTGTCTAGTTTTGCTGCAGCCAAGAACTCTCTGGGTTTCCCAGCATGCTGTGCTGGGGTTTATGTTGAACGTTGAGTTTGGGTGAAGCTGACCTCCATGTGTCTTTCCACAGCGTCAGACCATCGAGCTGGTGCCCCTCACTCACGCGTTTTACTCCTACAGCGGGAAGGACTACAGCTTCTTCGTCTACGGGACGGAGAACAAGGTGTTTACCTCCAAGTATCCCACGGCCTGCAGCATTTTATAAGCTAACTATGGTGTCAACATACAGCATAAACATATATACCCATATCAATACTGACCTTCCACTGTATATACAAGAATTTACATGTTTTATATAAGTTATGGACGTCATGTTGGACATTTAAGGTACATTTAGTGGAAGAAAAACCTTCATGGGTTCTTTAAGACGTGCAGGTTTTCTGTTCTGGAGAAAACGTTCAACCGATCACTAATCAAATCAAATCAAACTTTATTTATAAAGCGCTTTTCAAACAAGAAGTTGCATCCCAAAGTGCTTTACAGATTAAAATGACCCCACATAAAACCACCTTCCCTTCCCTCCCCCACAGATTTAAAAGCATGGTCACAGTTATACCCCCCCCCAACCCGTCTCCCATGCACCCCCCCCCCAATAACCGGGGTCGTTTCACCGTTAATGACACCTACGTCACAAAATGTAAAACAAATGAAACCAACCTTGAACAGAGGAGGTGGTTTGAGATTCCCCATTTCAAACACATACAAAGCAGCCTTGAGTTGCCTACCCAAGAAGTTTCACCAAAACTCACACATTGAGGGGTGTGACCAAAACAGCGCATAGTTACATAACCGGGGTCGTTTAACCGTTAACGACACATCACCAAGATTGCTTAGTGCGTGGAAGCTTACACAACTCTGATAGCCTCATTAGGAACAACGATATCCCCATTAGTGAGCCTTAACTTTAGACTTATAAATCTGATTCTTCCAACCCAGTTTTCAGAACTGAAGAAGCCTCTTGGATGAGAGACGAAACGTATTCAAGACAAGAAAAGTCCAGTTGCCTTCATTTAAACTCTCAAGAATATCATGTCCTGGATGACTGAGAATCTACACCAACGTACATAAAAAATGCCATTTCTTTGACAATGATTAATTATATTTTAGTTTGAAAGTAACTAAAATATGCCACTTTCCCAGAAAAGGTTAGTTCATAGTTTATCAATGAAGATTTTCTGTGTATCCATCCATCTTTTTCCGCTTATCTGGGGTCGGGTCGTGGGGGGCAGCAGCTTAAGTAGGGAGTCCCAGACTTCCCTCTCCCCAGCCATTGGTTCCCAGGCCAGCCGAGAAACATAGTCCCTCCAGCGTGTCCTGGGTCTTCCCCTAGGCCTCCTCCCGGTGAGACGTGCCTGAAACACCTCACCAGGGAGGCATCCTGACCAGATGCCTGAGCCACCTCAACTGACTCCTCTCGATATGGAGAAGCAGCGGCTCTACTCTGAGCCCCCTCCGGATGACTGAGCTTCTCACCCTATCTCTAAGGGAGAGCCCAGAGACTCTGCGGAGGAAACTCATTTCAGCCGCTTGTATCCGTGATCTCGTTCTTTCGGTCACCACCCAGAGTTCGTGACCATAGGTGAGGGTAGGAACGTAGATCGACCAGTACATCAAAAGCCTCGCCTTTCGGCTCAGCTCTCTCTTCACCACGACAGACCGGTACAGCGCTCGCATCAATGCAGACGCCTTAGCAATCCGCCTATCGATCTCCCGCTCCGTTTTTCCCTCATTTGTCATCAAGACCCCCCAGATTTTCTGTGTATGTCTATGATTTTAAGAAAGATTGAAGATGTAAAACGACCTAATGTTAACCTGACAGCTTATTTTAAGTCTCTCAGTACAAATCCAACCATTTTCAAAGTCAGAACCATTAATTGAGCTGCTGACGCAGGGAAAGTTTGGTTTTACTGTGGGGCAAAACAGTATTTGGGGACAGGATGGCTGATCCGTATTATGGAAAGAATGAATGGGGCCATATATCTTGAGATTTTGGACAAAAACCTCCTTCCATCAGTGAGAACATTGAAGATGAAATGTGGCTGGATCTTCCAGCATGACAATGATCCCAAACACATCGCCTAGGCAACGGAGGAGGGGCTACGTAAAAAGCATTTTAAGGTTCTGGAGCGGCCTAGCCAGTCTCCAGACCTCAATCCTATAGAGAATCTGTGGAGGGAGATGAAAGTCTGTGTTGCCTAGCAACAGCCCCAAAACATCCCAGCTGTAGAGAAGATCTGCGTGGAGGAATGGGCCAAAATACCATCAACAGTGTGACAACCTGGTGAAGACCTACAAGAGACCTTTGACCTCTGTCATTGCCAACCAAGGTTACTTTACAAATGATCAAGGGGAATTCTTTAAAAATCAGACAATGGTATTTCCTGGATTTGTCATATTCTGTCTTTCCCAGTTGTACCTATGATGAACATTACAGACCTCTCATCTTTTTAAGTGGTACAACTTGCACAATTGGTGGCTGCCAAAGATTTTTTTGCCCCACTGTATTTAGATGTTAAGTTTCTCCTGCAGGTGCATGGAAAGGAATCTGAAGCCCTAATTGGCTGGGTTTGATTTCCTTACATTCATGCATGAAGGAAGGGAAACATGAGACACATAGGCTTTATGTAAAACCAGAAGACACATCTAATATCTATAACAAGCTAATTATTAGACATATTAGTGTAGGAATTTATGACTAAACCATTTTATTTTCAAATATGCTTTTCCTTTTTATGTATTTCTCCAGTTTCTAACATCATTTATATCAGCATCAGAGTCTGTAGTGTGACTCATAACTGGGCTTTGACTAGGACAGTCAGATTTAGGCGGGGGCCAGGGCCCCTCACACTCGGCTCTTTGATCTGTCCATGTCAGAACATTTCGTTTCATAATTTCTTTCTGTAACTTTTGTTTTATGTTCATGTTGATGAACTACAGTATATTACATGTACTACAGCACATGTCAGTTCTCATTACTTTTGATGTAAAATAACATTAGCTTGTTCGTAGCATCCAGTTCTAAATATGTTTTATTTCATATTAACGTTTTAAAATGAGAAACTTGCAGCTCTGAGCTGTTTTATATTTTCTGTAGCTTATTTATTATCACACATTACTCAGGGTTTATTACATTTTTATCTGAAATGTTATAAAACATTTGTTGATGCATCATACAAATATCCACAGTATGTACATTTATAAGGACTGAATGTTGTGTGTACTGTTTTTAAAATGTTAATATTTAGTTCCTGAAACCGTGAGCGTAAGTCACTCATTGAATGCGGGAAGCTCGGCGTTTTTCTCCTTTTCTGTGTTTTTCTGCAGTTTTTAAACAGTTTCCAATATCTTTGGCCCAGTTTCATCATCAGCATCAAGGTTACATTTATTTTAGGGTTTTAATGATTTGTTACAACTAAGAATCCGACATGCAGCTGTGGTTCATTTAAAAATCATAGCTGGGTGTTTTCTGTAATCCATGCAAGGTCAGAATTCTACAGTGGCTTGCAAAAGTATTCGTCCCCCTTAAACTTTTCCACATTTTGTCCCATTACAGCCACAAACATGAATCAGTTTTATTGGAATTCCAGGTGAAAGACCAAAACAAAGTGTTGTACACGTGAGAAGTGGAACGAACATCATACATGATTCCAAACATTTTTTACTAATAAATAAGTGAAAAGTGGGGTGTGTGTAATTATCCAGCCCCCTGAGTCAATACTTTGTAGAACCACCTTTTGCTGCACTTCCAGCTGCCAGTCTTTTAGGGTATGTCTCTACCAGCTTTGCACATCTACAGACTGAAATTCTTGCTCATTCTTCTTTACAAAACAGCTCCAGCTCAGTCAGATTAGATGGACAGCGTTTGTGAACAGCAGCTTTCAGATCTTGCCACAGATTCTGGATTGGATTTAGATCTGGACTTTGACTGGGCCATTCTAACACATGGATATGTTTTGTTTTAAACCATTCCATTGTTGCCCTGGCTTTATGTTTAGGGTCGTTGTCCTGCTGGAAGGTGAACCTCCGCCCCAGTCTCAAGTCTTTTGCAGACTCCAAGAGGTTTTCTTCCAAGATTGCCCTGTATTTGGCTCCATCCATCTTCCCATCAACTCTGACCAGCTTCCCTGTCCCTGCTGAAGAGAAGCACCCCCAGAGCATGATGCTGCCACCACCATATTTGACAGTGGGGATGGTGTGTTCAGAGTGATGTGCAGTGTTAGTTTTGCATTTTGGTCTCATCTGACCAGAGCACCTTCTTCCACATGTTTGCTGTGTCCCCCACATGGCTTGTGGCAAACTGCAAACGGGACTTCTTATGGTTTTCCTTTAACAATGACTTTCTTCTTGCCACTCTTCCATAAAGGCCAACTTTGTGCAGTGCACCACTAATAGTTGTCCTATGGACAGATTCCCCCACCTGAGCTGTAGATCTCTGCAGCTCGTCCAGAGTCACCATGGGCCTCTTGGCTGCATTTCTGATCAGCGCTCTCCTTGTTCGGCCTGTGAGTTTAGGTGGACGGCCTTGTCTTGGTAGGTTTACAGTTGTGCCATACTCCTTCCATTTCTGAATGATCGCTTGAACAGCGCTCCGTGGGATGTTCAAGGCTTGGGAAATCTTTTTGTAGCCTAAGCCTGCTTTAAATTTCTCAATAACTTTATCCCTGACCTGTCTGGTGTGTTCTTTGGACTTCATGGTGTTGTTGCTCCCAACATTGTCTTAGACAACCTCTGAGGCCATCACAGGGCAGCTGTATTTGTACTGACATTAGATTACACACAGGTGCCTCTATTTAGTCATTAGCACTCATCAGGCAATGTCTATGGGCAACTGACTGCACTCAGACCAAAGGGGGCTGAATAATTACACACACCCCACTTTTCACTTATTTATTTGTAAAAAATGTTGGGAATCATGTATGATTTTCGTTCCACTTCTCACGTGTACACCACTTTGTTTTGGTCTTTCACCTGGAATTCCAATAAAACTGATTCATGTTTGTGGCTGTAATGTGACAAAATGTGGAAAAGTTCAAGGGGGCTGAATACTTTTGCAAGCCAGTGTACATACACTAATATTTTGGTAAATGTCCTCGTCCATAGACCTTCTGGTAGACCACAGACCTTTGATCTCTGTTGAGGTCGGGTCCAGTCCCAAAGCTTCTTGTTGTCTGCTGGGATCTTCTGTCCTGATGGACCAACAATTATCTCAAATGGTAAAATGGAGGTGAAACAGAAACGTTTTTGAGGTAGTCCTCCTTCATTAATTGATCTGCTTTGTTCAGAGGAAGTTGAACAGACCCTCAGCATGAGGCTACCACCACCATGCTTTACAGGGTTATTAGAATGACCTGGATTCCTCCAAAAATCATAAAACGTTTGTCCAGAAGTTCTGTTTCTTCATGAAGCTGAAAGAGTTTAGAGCTTCTTTCCAAGTCGGCTCCCTCTCAGTTCACTTTGACGTTAAACTGTCCTCACTGTGGACGGGGACACTGGTGTCCTGGCGGGTCTGGAGCCTTGGTGGCTCTCTGGTTGTTCCTGGACGTGTTTCTTCCATCTTAGCGGGTCTGTTTGGGAAAAAAACGGTTCAAATAAGTCATTAAAATCCCAACACTAATGTAACCTTAATGTAAAAGTCCAGCGTGAATCGTAATAATAATAATAATAAACTTTATTTATAAAGCGCTTTTCATACAAAAAATGCAATTCAAAGTGCTTTACAGAATAAAAATCCCCCCCCACAAATTTAAACACAATTATACTACCCTCCCCCCAATCCTATCCCCATGTGCGGACACATTAAAGAGCAACATTAAAAGGAGATAAAAATAGAAAGTAGGATGGACACTGGGCCGAGTTCAGATGAGCCAGGTTGGGTAAGGAAACGTCATCAAGGGAGGCATCTGCCCCAGCAGCAGCGGGTCAACAGCAGCAGCCGAGGCACCGACCCAGGGCGTCCAGAGGAGGGGAGGCCAGGATTGTGACCTCCACCCAAGCTCCACCTGGAGAGCACCCAGGCAGCTACAGCCGACCACTGCTCCCAGGGCAGAGGGCTCCCACAGAGGAAACACTGGAACGATGTGTCTGTGTTTTTTTGTTTTTTTTATCCGTGTAAAACAGGCTAACATGTTAAAATACACAAATAAATAAATAAATAGATCGATAGGTAGGTAAACTAATAAATACATTAAATTAACGAGATAAGTACAAGACCAAGTAGTAAAACACTGATCAATAAAAGCATGAAAAGCAAAAAACAGGCAGTAAATAGTAATCAGTTAATTAAAAGCTAGGCTAAAAAGGTTAAAAAGGTGAGTCTTGAGCCTACTCTTAAAAACATGAACGTTCTCTGAGGTTCTCCAGCAGCCTGTTCCAGAGGTGAGGAACATAATAATGGAAAGACGCCTCACCATGCGTGGGTGTCCTGACTTTAGGGGTGACAAGGAGACGGCTGCAGAGGAGCGCAGAGACCGCCAAGGTTTATATGGTAAAAGCAGTTCTGATATATAAGAAGGCCCAAGACCATTAAGACACTTAAAAACCATTAAAAGAACCTTAAAGTCGATCCTAAGACACACAGGGAGCCAATGCAGTGATTCTAAGACAGGTGTAATGTGCTCCCGCCTCCTGGTCTTCATCAGGACACGTGCTGCTGAATTTTGTAGTAGGTGTAAACCTGATATACTCTTTTTGGGAAGACCAGAAAGCATTACAGTAATCAATTCTACTGGAGATAAAAGCATCAGAGTCTCCGTGTCGGCCCGAGAGAGAATGGGGCGACTCTGGCGATGTTCTTAAGGTGATAATACACCTAGTTACAGTTTGTGTTATGATGTACTTCTAAGACTCTGAAATTAGAGCAATTCACCCTTTTTCTGCAGCTTTTCTTATTTATCTTCATTTGTTCAGTTGCTCCATGGTGTCTGGGCCCATCCTCTCTTCATCTTGTCCAAAGGAAATATTCTCATGTTTTATACCTGTTGCTCTTTCACTGACCAGCTGGCTGAGGGAAACAAAGCTTTGGTGATTGTGGTCCAAACCGGTGTTTCTGATTGTAAATAAAAATGTTTGTTACAGACTGTCGGATCGAAGATTAAGAAATATCTCGTGGTTTATGAGAACAAAATACCTTTTGTTTGTGTTTTATAGATTACTGAAAGGGTTTCACCACTTTACTGTTTTATATTTGACTGTAAGACAAATAAAGCTATGTTTTTTACATTCTAAAAGAGAATCTGTTGCTTTATTTAAATTTCTAAAAACTTCTTGGTTAAAAACACTAACATTGATATTTACCTTTCAGTTTCTATGCTCCCCTTATCTGGAACAAACTTCCTGACGAGTGTAGAGCTGCTGAAACTCTGAACTGCTTTAAATCGAGACTAAAAACCATGTTTAGAATTGCCTTCGAGTAAATGCTTGATGCCATATGTATGAAATGTGTTCATGCTCTCTTGCTTTATTGTGTATCATGTGTAATGTGTGTTTCTTTTACTTTTAATTTCCATTGTTTTCTTTTGTTTTTAAAATCACCAAATCATGTAAAGCACCCTGCTGTTGAAAGTGTGCTGTACAAATAAAATTGCCTTGCCTTGAAGCAAAACTAGTTTTAAATACGTTTTTTTCCATAATGCAGTGTATAATTACAGTGGTGTGAAATAGTTTTTCCCTCCATCCTGATTTTTCTTTGTTTTTGCATGTTTATCACACTGAAATCTTTCAAATCATCAAACACATTTAAATATTAGTCAGACACCCCAAGTAGGCACAAAGTGCAGCTTTTAAATGAACGTTTTTATTATTATGGGAGGGAAAAATCCAAACCTACATGGTGAAGAAATTCTGTTATTAAGAAATAAGGTCTGTTGGTCACGAAGTCTAACTTCCAGTTACAGAGTAACACTCCATCATCAGTCTTGTTTCAATCTGATCAATAAGGTTTCATTTGGACTTTTTGTTCCTCATGCTGAGAACATCAGAGCTTCTGTTTGATCACTGAGATCTTCATCAGTAGGATCTTTAGGCAAGACAAGGCAATGTTATTAGTATAGCACACTTTCAACAACAAGGTGATTTACATGATTAAGGGATCAAATAAAAACAGCAGTAAAACACAGACAAAGCATTAAAGTAAAAACAGCAATAAATCATAAAACACAAACAGAACATGATACATGAAAACATTATCAATCAAATTCAGCTCTAAACAGATAAATTTTTAGTTGTGATTTAAAAGAACTCAGTGTTTCAGTTTGTTCCAGATTAGAGGAGCATAGAAACTGAAAGCTGCTTCTCCATGTTTGGTTCTGATTCTAGGGATGTTGAGTCGACTGGAATTAGAGGACCTGATTGGTCTGGGGGGGGTTGCTATAGTAACAGTAGATCTTCAACATACTTTGGTGCTAAGCCATTCACTGATTTATAAACTAGAAAAAGTATTTTGAAGTCTATTCTCTGAGCTACAGGGAGCCAGTGTAAGGACTTTAGAACTGGGGTGATGTTCTCTACTTTCCTGGTTCTAGTGAGGAACACGAGCAGCAGCGTTCTGGATCAGCTGCAGCTGTCTGATTGACTTTTTAGGGAGACCTGTGAAGATGCTGTTGCAGTAATCAATCTGACTGGTGATATCGTTTCCTATTTAAGTAATCCCAGCAGATTGCGTCAGTCATTGGCGTGAGGTTGGGCCCCGTTGATGCAGACTTTCCAACCACAGCAATCCTTCAGCAATCCCTCATACTGAGCAAGCATGTAGCGACGGTGGAGAGGAAAAACTCCCCTTTAACAGGAAGAAACCTCCAAAAGAACCAGGCTCAGTAGGAGCGGCCATCTGCCACGACCGTCTGGGGGTTTGAGAAGACAGAGCAGAAACACAGAAGGAACAGAAGATCTGATATAAGAGAACTTTCTATGTTACAGAAAGTAAAAAGTTGATAACAGGACACAGTGGATGTTCAGTTACTGGGAGGATCATCCCAGTCGATGACCCCCGTCCAACAGGGCATTGCAGCCAAGCAGGATACCAGACCAGGTATATCTTCTATGGGGAGAAAAACACTGAGAGAAAACAAAGTTAACAGTCGAAATAACAGAATGTACTGTAATACAACTGGAGAGTAGTAGGAGAGAAAACTAGCAGAGTGAAGAAAATTGGTACGTCTGTCCTCCAGCAGTCTAAGCCTATAGCAGCATAACTACAGAGATAGCTCAGGATGACCTTAGCCACTCTAACTATAAGCTTTATCAAAAAGGAAAGTTTTAAGCCTGGCCTTAAAAGTAAACAGAGTGTCTGCCTCACAGACTAAAGCTGGGAGCTGGTTCCACAGGAGAGGAGCCTGATAACTAAAAGATCTGCCTCCCATTCTACTTTTAGAGATCCTAGGAACTACAAGTAAACCTGCAGTCTGAGAGCAAAGGGCTCTGTTAGGAACATATGGACCAATCAGATCTCTGATGTATGATGGAGCTTGATTATTATGGGCTTTATATGGAAGAAGGAGGATCTTAGATTCTATTCTGGATTTAACAGGGAGCCAATGAAGGGAAGCTAAAACAGGAGAAATGTGATCTCTCTTTTTAATATTCATCAGAACTCTTGCTGCCGCATTTTGGATCAACTGAAGGCTTTTAATGGCATTTTGTGGACTTCCTGATAGTAAAGAATTACAGTAGTCCAGCCTTGAGGTAACAAATGCATGGACTAGTTTCTCAGCATCACTCCTGGACAGGATGTTTCTAATTTTAGCAATATTCCTGAGGTGAAAGAAAGAAATCCTAGAAACCTGTCTAATATGGGATTTAAATGTCAAGTCTTGGTCAAAAATAACGCCGAGGTTCTTTACGTTATTACTGGGGGCCAATTTAATGCCATCCAGATGAAGTGATTGACTAATCAGTTTCTGTTTAAGAACTTCTGGTCCAAAGACAGAAACTTCTGTCTTGTCAGAATTTAAAAGCAAAAAGTTTAGATTCATCCATGTTTTTATGTCTTCCAGACATGCCTGTAATCTACCTAACTGACTGGGTTCATCAAGATTTATGGATAAATATAGTTGTGTATCATCGGCATAGCTGTGGAAATTTATCCCATGCTGTCTAATGATTCTACCAATTGGGAGCAAATATATGGTGAACAGAATTAGTCCAAGCACAGAACCCTGTGGAACTCCACAAGTAACCCTTGAGAGTGAAGATGATTTATCATTTAGATGAACAAACTGGAATCTATCAGACAAATTTGATTTAAACCAGCCTAGTGCTGTTCCTTTGATCCCTGCAACATGTTCAAGCCTTTCTAGGAGAATATTATGATCGACTGTGTCAAAAGCAGCACTGAGATCTAACAAAACCAGAACAGACACCAGTCCATTATCTGAGGCCATGAGAATATCATTAGTAACCTTCACCAGTGCTGTTTCAGTGCTATGATGAGCTCTAAAACCTGACTGAAACTCTTCAAACAGCTCGTTACTGTTTAGATGCTCACAGACTTGATTAGCAACTATTTTCTCAAGGACTTTGGATAAGAAAGGAAGGTGAAATATAGGTCTGTAATTCACTAAGTCATCTTGATCAAGGGAAGGTTTCTTGAGTAAAGGTTTAATTACAGCTATTTTAAATTCCTGTGGTACGTATCCGTTTACTAAGGATAGATTCATCATATCCAAACTGAGGTTCTACAGTTCTTTCCGATACTGCCTCATTTACTGAGGAAGAAGTAATCATGTTTGGGAGGATGCCAATGATTTTATTTTTAATAAAATTTATTTTATTTATGAAGAATCTCATAAAATCATCACTGCTAAGAACAGGGGGAATAGTTGGCTCAACAGAGCTATGACTCTGTGTAAGTTTGGCAACTGTACTAAAAAGAAACCTAGGATTGTTTTTATTCGCCTCTATTAATGATGATAAAACAAAGTTAACAGTCGAAATAACAGAATGTACTGTAATACAACTGGAGAGTAGTAGGAGAGAAAACTAGCAGAGTGAAGAAAATTGGTAAGTCTGTCCTCCAGCAGTCTAAGCCTATAGCAGCATAACTACAGAGATAGCTCAGGATGACCTTAGCCACTCTAACTATAAGCTTTATCAAAAAGGAAAGTTTTAAGCCTGGCCTTAAAAGTAAACAGAGTGTCTGCCTCACGGACTAAAGCTGGGAGCTGGTTCCACAGGAGAGGAGCCTGATAACTAAAAGATCTGCCTCCCATTCTACTTTTAGAAATCCTAGGAACTACAAGTAAACCTGCACAAGTAAACCTGCAGTCTGAGAGCGAAGTGCTCTGTTAGGAACATATGGACCAATCAGATCTCTGATGGATGATGGAGCTGATTATTATGGGCTTTGTATGTAAGAAGAAGGATCTTAGATTCTATTCTGGATTTAACAGGGAGCCAATGAAGGGAAGCTAAAACAGGAGAAATGTGATCTCTCTTTTTAATATTCATCAGAACTCTTGCTGCCGCATTTTGGATCAACTGAAGGCTTTTAATGGCATTTTGTGGACTTCCTGATAGTAAAGAATTACAGTAGTCCAGCCTTGAGGTAACAAATGCATGGACTAATTTCTAAGCATCACTCCTGGACAGGATGTTTCTAATTTTAGCAATATTCCGGAGGTGAAAGAAAGAAATCCTAGAAACCTGTTTAATATGGGATTTAAATGTCAAGTCTTGGTCAAAAATAACGCCGAGCTAGCTCTAGATGTGTAGAGCGCCATTTTCTCTCCAACTTCCTAGTATTCTGCTTTAAAGTAGGCAACTCTACGTTAAACCAAGGAGTCAGCCTCCTATGGCTAGCCACTTTCTTTTTTAAGGGGGCTACACTATCTAATGCCAAACGCAATGAGGACGTAACGCTGTGAACCAGACCATCAATTTCTGAAGGATTAGAGATAGAATTGCTGCCATCCACTGTGTTACTCTGAGACACTGAGGAAAGTAAGAATGGAACAGATTCTTTAAAGATTGTTACAGCATTGTCTGATAAAGTTCTACTATAATGACATTTTCTTTCAGATTTAAGATGGTCAGTTAAAGTAAATTCAAAAGTTATCAAGAAGTGGTCAGACAGGACTGGGTTATGTGGGTGGACTGTTATTTCCTCACACTCAATACCGTATGTCAGTACAAGGTCCAAAGTGTGTTTACCCGAGTGGGTCAATCCCTGTACTTTTTGAGTAAAGCCAGTTGAGTCTAAAATAGCACTAAAGGCTGCATTTAGGCTATCACTTTCAGTATCCACATGAATATTAAAGTCCCCCACTATAATGACCCTATCAGTATTTAATACTAAATCAGATAAAAAAAATGTGAGATCTGATCCAAGAATTGAGAGTAAGGGCCTGGTGGACGATACAAAACCACAAACAAAAATGGTCTTAATGTTTTGCAACTTGGATGAGGAAAATTAAGGGTAAGATGTTCAAAAGAACTGTAGCTATCAATTGGTCTGGGACTAATTAGTAAATCAGAACGGAAAATGGTTGCAACTCCTCCTCCTCGCCCAGTATTTCTAGGAATGTGAAAATTTAAATGACTGGAAGGAGTTGACTCATTTATACTGACATAATCCTCCTGCTGCAACCAGGTTTCTGTGAGACAAAGCAAATCAATGTGATTATCACAAATCAAGTCAATTACTAACAAAGTCTTTGAGGAGAGAGATCTTATGTTTAATTAACCACATTTAATAGATTAATTTTTCTGTTCAGTCAAATTCATGTTTATCTTTATGAGATTTCCATAATTTGCTTTTGTTGGCTTAACTTTTAATCCATTTAATTTTGGCCGTGGGCAAGACACTGTTTCTATAGTGTAATGGGGGGGTAACAGTACAGAAGCAGCAGAGAGGTGGGTTAAACTACGACTCTGCTTCCTGGTCTGGACCCTGGGTTGTCAGTGTTTTAGAGGACTAATAAATTCGGCCATATTCCTAGAAAGAAGAGCTGCTCCATCCAAAGTGGGATGGATGCCGTCTCTCCGGATCAGACCAGGTTTTCCCCAAAAAGTTCTCCAGTTATCAATGTAGCCCACATCGTTTGCAGGACACCACCCAGACAACCATTGATGGAATGACAGCATGCGGCTAAACATGTCGGCACTGGTCCGATCGATATATCATGATCAACAGTGTCAAATGCTGCACTGAGATCCATCAGAACCAGCACTGTGGTTCTACCACAGTCTGTATTTATGTGGATGTCTTGAAAACTTTGACTAGGACAGTCTCAGTGCTGTGGTGAGCACGGAAACCAGACTGAAAAACATCAAAGCAGTTGGTCCTTTTTAGGAAGCTATTTAACTGCTGAAACAGGTTTTTCAATAATCTTACTGATGAATGGAAGATTAGAGATCGGCCTGTAGTTCTGCATTAACGTGTTGTCCAGATTATTCTTTTATTAGCAGTAGTTTAATAACTGCTGTTTTTAATGACTGGAGGAAGAGACCAGACAGGAGGAATGAGTTCACTATTTGAATCAGATCAGACACAAATTTAAATTAGGAGAATTTAATAATGCAACCGCTGTTCCATTATTTTTAGATTCTCCATGTGTGGAATTACATGCAGATTACTCTATGGATCAAGAAAAATTCATAATTACTTAGATAAATACCGAAGTTATAAAACCAGAGGTGTCAAAAGTATTCACATTCAATACTCAAGTAGAAGTATAGATACTAGGGTTTAAAAAGACTTCTGTAATAGTTGAAGTATCAAGTCAAGTTTTTTACTCGAGTAAAAGTAAAAAAGTACTTAATTCAAAACTACTAAAGTAAAAGTAATGTATTTTTAAAAATGACATTAAAGAATAAAGCTTAAGCCCTCCTCCCCCCCCAAAAAAATAAATAAAAATAATGGCCATAATTATTACAATGTTATATATTTTGAAACATTTGGGACACACTAGGCTACCTGTTTCAGCTGGATATATGCCCATTAAAATGTATTAATTTTAGTGCAATGCAAGTACATTACAGAACCATATGATCACCAAAAGACGAGATTGTGCAGACCCCTGCAATCTCTAATGACCCCCATGTGGCTCACGAACCTCAGCTTGAGAACCACTGTTCTAGAGGCTGAATCCGCGCTGACGCACTGGAGACTGGAACTAAAAGCTCCACTTCAGCCAAAGTTTTGAAATCAGGGAACATTTCTCTGATTCAAGTGATCAGAGGTCGGAAAGACTCTCTGAACCCAGCTTTATATGCTTCAGCAGCAGAAAATGTCGGAGCATGCGCAGCGCATGATGCGCTCTTTCGCTCGGGTGTTTGGCACAACACCGGCTCTATGAAGCGCGTCTTTAACCAGCCGCACCAACAGTCACGTTCCAAAGCTTCCCGGTCTGACATGATGCTCAGCTGGCTTCATGGGAATCTTATTATAAATTTATTGATTCAGTTACTTGTACTCCGCGCTTCAACTCCAACCTAAAAATGTCTGCGCGTCTGCACCAAATGGTTGGGGTGTGAATTATAATCTGTCAAAATGACAAGTGGCCTTCGGATTTTCTGTCACCGTTGTAAAAAAACAACAAAAAAAAACAAAAACGGGCGGTTAACGGGACCCTGTGTGCACAGTACGCAATGGATCTCATACAAGCGGGGGGTCCGAATGGTAGAATTAAAATTAGGATCAAACTCTGTCAAATTCTATCCAGTTGTGTGTGTCTTCTTAATGAAAGACTTAATGAAGCAGGAGTAACGAGGCAATTCTTAAAATGTAAGGAGTAGAAGTAAAAAGTAGGCCCATAGATAATTACTTCAGTAAAGTATAAATACCCCAAACTTCTACTTAAGTAAGGTAACGAAGTATTTGTACTTCGTTACTTGACACCTTTGTATAAAACTGAAGAAAAATGTCCGTTTTATACCTCAACAACACAAAATGGTTCACCAACAGTTTACAAAGTAGATTACGAAGCTGAATATGAGTGCTTTACAAGTGGAGCATTTTACAGAAAGCGGAGAAACACAACAGTTATTTTATGAGTGGAGATGACATCCTGTTGAACATTTTGCCGCCATGATGGATAGGTTTGTGCACTATGGTAAGTCTGAAAATGCCAATGTTGCCTGAAGGTGTGAATAAAGAGATCAACCTGGATAAGGGGAATAAAAATCCTAGAACAAAGAAATAATACGTGTCAAATCAAAATGTTTACCATGACATTACAGGACAACCCAGAGGAATTCCAAATGAATTTAAAGCAAAGCATGAAGGTAAAGCAGGATTTGAATCTATAATACCGTAGACAGCAGTAAACAAAAAGTAGAATGGATTAAATACATTTATTATAATCAGCAGCGAATCCATAATTATACTAGTGATGTTTTTGGACTTTTAGGTCAGCAACTGCATGAAACTAGTAAGATGACATTGGAAAAATCAACAGGCACTAAATTTGTTATTGGCAAGATAGGAAGAGTTTACCAGATGTTTGGAGATCAATGCTGCAATTACATTCTGAGCAATGCTGGACCTGATGGAACATTTTCTGCAGTTATGGCTAAGCTTAAACTCCTTAGAGAAGAAAGTAGTGTGAATGACTGGTCTGAGGGTTGATTAGATCTAAATTTAGGGGATTGGAAAGCAACGCTAATTAAGGTGGCAATTAGTGCGACCATAATACTAATTGTAATTTTCTTATTGGCATGTTGCATCCTGCCTGTCGTGAGGCGAATGTGGATAAGGACATTTGACCACTCAGATGAACTTGGCTGCTGTATCCAAATTGGTCCAGATGGAAAGGATCACAGGGAACCGTCTTCCCCATTTCCCACGCGTCTAAGCATCCAGGCCGAGGACTCCTAAGGAGCCGGTTCAAGTAATAAAGTGCCTTTCCAAATAAATGTGTCCACCTCCAGGACCCCGTCAGCCCTCAAGGAGTCCCACACAAAGAATCCGATTTTTGCTTCATTCATCTACTTTTCTGTTTTGTGGACAATCGAGACATTCTGACATTTTGAATGGACAATTGTGACATTTTAACATTCTTATAAATCACACTCAGTATATTTTCAAAATATAAGTCAATATGCATTTTTAATTTACAGTTAAGTTAAAGCTGATTCGACTTTATGAGCTTTTGCATTTAATCACATTAATTGAATTAAAGATGATTTCTTATGTCAGTCAAGGTAATTCACTTTACCAAATGGTCGACAAGAATGAGGTAGTTGCCCAGGCTGGGGGGCAGTAGAGGGATTTTCCCCTGTTTAAGAACAGCCGACAGGATTTTCGACTCGACACAACGAATCAACAGATTCGGGCATAGGATTGACTGTTTATTTCTCTATTATCCATGATACATGTAAGCTCTCACAAGTGTTAGTATAACTTCACCATCTCATATCTTTTCATTTATCGTTTACAGATATAAATCTTACATTTATAAATGGTCAATTACCTCAACTAGCTTTTTGGTGCTCTTGGAGAGCCCAAACAGGGGGGATTGTTGTGGGAGAATAACGCATGTTGCACGTGTCTGAGGGGCTACGTGAAACACGAAGTTCTGGCTGAAATACTCTGATAGTGTGTGGCTGGAAGAGTTGGTGGGCCTTTCAGTACGCACTCAACGGGCAGCATCTGTGGAGGATTTGGATAGCACTTACACTACCGTTCAAAAGTTTGGGGTCACATTGAAATGTCCTTATTTTTGAAGGAAAAGCACTGTACTTTTCAATGAAGATAACTTTAAACTAGTCTTAACTTTAAAGAAATACACTCTATACATTGCTAATGTGGTAAATGACTATTCTAGCTGCAAATGTCTGGTTTTTGGTGCAATATCTACATAGGTGTATAGAGGCCCATTTCCAGCAACTATCACTCCAGTGTTCTAATGGTACAATGTGTTTGCTCATTGGCTCAGAAGGCTAACTGATGATTAGAAAACCCTTGTGCAATCATGTTCACACATCTGAAAACAGTTTAGCTCGGTACAGAAGCTACAAAACTGACCTTCCTTTGAGCAGATTGAGTTTCTGGAGCATCACATTTGTGGGGTCAATTAAACGCTCAAAATGGCCAGAAAAAGAGAACTTTCATCTGAAACTCGACAGTCTATTCTTGTTCTTAGAAATGAAGGCTATTCCATGCGAGAAATTGCTAAGAAATTGAAGATTTCCTACAACGGTGTGTACTACTCCCTTCAGAGGACAGCACAAACAGGCTCTAACCAGAGTAGAAAAAGAAGTGGGAGGCCGCGTTGCACAACTGAGCAAGAAGATAAGTACATTAGAGTCTCTAGTTTGAGAAACAGACGCCTCACATGTCCCCAACTGGCATCTTCATTAAATAGTACCCGCAAAACACCAGTGTCAACATCTACAGTGAAGAGGCGGCTGCGGGATTCTGGGCTTCAGGGCAGAGTGGCAAAGAAAAAGCCATATCTGAGACTGGCCAATAAAAGAAAAAGATTAAGATGGGCAAAAGAACACAGACATTGGACAGAGGAAGACTGGAAAAAAGTGTTGTGGACGGATGAATCCAAGTTTGAGGTGTTTGGATCACAAAGAAGAACGTTTGTGAGACGCAGAACAACTGAAAAGATGCTGGAAGAATGCCTGACGCCATCTGTTAAGCATGGTGGAGGTAATGTGATGGTCTGGGGTTGCTTTGGTGCTGGTAAGGTGGGAGATTTGTACAGGGTAAAAGGGATTCTGAATAAGGAAGGCTATCACTCCATTTTGCAACGCCATGCCATACCCAGTGGACAGCGCTTGATTGGAGCCAATTTCATCCTACGACAGGACAATGACCCAAAACACACCTCCAAATTGTGCAAGAACTATTTAGAGAAGAAGCAGGCAGCTGGTATTCTATCGGTAATGGAGTGGCCAGCGCAGTCACCAGATTTGAACCCCATTGAGCTGTTGTGGGAGCAGCTTGACCGTATGGTACGCAAGAAGTGCCCATCCTACCAATCCAAATTGTGGGAGCTGCTTCTAGAAGCGTGGGGTGCAATTTCTCCAGATTACCTCAACAAATTAACAGCTAGAATGCCAAAGGTCTGCAATGCTGTAATTGCTGCAAATGGAGGATTCTTTGACGAAAGCAAAGTTTGATGTAAAAATGATTTGTATTTGAAATAAGATTTTTATTTCTAACCTTGTCAATGTCTTGACTCTATTTTCTATTCATTTCACAACGTTTGGTGGTGAATAAGTGTGACTTTTCATGGAAAACACAAAATTGTTTGGGTGACCCCAAACTTTTAAACGGTAGTGTAGGTTAAAAGTGAGTTGACCCGTTTGGGAAAACTGTTACTGCTTCATTTGACTACCTTCCTCCTGGTGACTTTGACAGTGTTGACTAGTCCTTTGTCCATCTTAGCAATCCACGGTAAAATCGTCTCGTTTTCATATCCAGTGTTTACCTCGATTTTCACACCAATTGCATCCATTCTCTGGAGCAGTTTGTCATAGTCCTCAGCTGAGCAAAACCGCATCTTGTTATCCCACAGTCCTTAAGCTTAAAGTGAATTCAAAATGCAATCCGGTCTAATAAAGTTACTCCTGAACTGGGTTTATAAAATAAGGTAAAAAAGCATTGGAGAGTTGAGACAAAAAGATAAGGCAAAAGATCAGGTGAGATCAAGAGAGGCTGCTCCTCCTTTAACAGCCAGCAGAATTCTATGCAGATCTCACAATGAATGAATGAATGAATGAAAGCTTCAGTCTTTTAGGATTTTTACCAACACTCTAGTCCCACCAATGAATGTACAAAGCTATGGATTGTAAGAGAAACCAGGTGTGATAGGAACCTGAGTGTGTTCGATTGTAGCAGGAAGACATTTAATGTTTTGCTAATTTACAACAAGAAAACTTGAACTGAGAATTCCCAGACAATCTCCCTTTATTCATAGTAAACCACACGGACAGGCCTCCTTTGTTCCCTCGCTGTGACTCTGGGACGGAGTCCAACTAAATCACTTTAAATGCCTCAGCATGTACCTTTATTTTTACTGTACAGCCAAGAACCAGAAATGTGTTTTAAATGAACGACACTTACCAAAGGAAGACACACAGAAGCAGTTGTTCCTAAATCAAAAATATGATTGGATGATTTATTTTAGTGAAAAACAAAATTAAATCAGATACAGGATACAAATTGTTTACATACTTTTTAACCTAAGGAAAAAACTTTAGAAAAAAGAAAATATGTCTTTAACCCTAACCCAGGAAAACTCCAAGACAATTCCCCCAAATATTCATTCTAAGCTTTTATAAAGCTAAACTACTGGATTAACATAAAGAGGGATTATATGCAAAATCATAACTATGACAAAAGCAAAGTCTCTATGAAGATAAAGAGGAGGAGCTGGTCCTCTGTTGGACTTCCTCCACACCTTCAGGCTGATGTCTTACTTCTTCTGTCCTCATAAAAGCAGGTGGAAGTGGACTCCCCCTGGTGGCTGGTCTCTGACCCCTGATGACTCCTTGTAACGGAAGAAAAATACTTCAGGGTTCCCAAAATAAAAAAGACTGAGTCCCAGAAGGTGTTCTCCACGCCTTCTCCAATCTTCATGTCCAGCTTCTGGGGAACTGGTTCATGCCAGTCTGACAGTAAAGCATGAACCGGGTCAGATTGTTCCATAGTTATCTTGCCGCCCCGGCGCCTGTCTCTCCGGTGATCTGACACATCTTTATCAGGAACAATAAGCTTGCTTCCCCTAAATTTGTCACCTGAGGCGCTCCTAATCTCAGCAAGAAGTAAAGGTTTTCAGGTCAAATGAAAACTTTGTTGTGTGGCTAGCAAAGAGCAATTCACTGTTCCAATTACCATTGTTATCGATTCCCGCCTTTTTTAAAGCATTGCCTTGCACATGCCTTAACAATCAAGAAACAAAGAAAGGATAACTTAAACGGCTTCTCCAGAAACCAGGAAAGAAACATAGTGGGGTTAAAGGTCATGCATAAGACATAACCCCAAAACCTGTGTATCCTGCTGCTGTGGCAGCTCCAACCCCCACATGACCATATCCCAATCATTTAGGTTTGTAAAAACAAAACCAAACCAATACATTCCCCACCTGGTTACCTAATGTATTTAAGAATTGAGTCCTGCTTGCATTGGTTCTTCAGACTCTATTCCCACCACATCCTCTTCTTTGGCCTCAAGCTGGATCAACACGGTACAGACACACTTTGGACCTGGAATCGAGATCTTCATTGGTAGGATCTTCAATTTATCTTCAGTGCAGAAGTATGGAAACATCTTGTCAGTGAAGGTGTGTGTGAAGGTGTGTATGTGTGTGTTAGTATCCAGATCAGAGAACGACAGCTTTCCTCTGTCCCAGTCCAGATTCACTCTGATCCTCTGGAGATTCTTCTGGACTGAGAGATCTATGGAAAGAGTTGATGGAGACCATGCTGCGTATTCACCTAAACAGAACTCTAAAACAAATCGTCCAGACTTTATTCCTCCCTTTCTCTGGACAGACTCTGCTAACAAACCAACTTCCCAGATTTCACAGTCTCCAACCTCAACATCCCAGCTGTGGTTCCCTGAGTTAAAGCCCTCAGAACTCAGGACAGAACACTCAAAATCAAACCTCCCTGGATTATCAGGAAGCTGCTGCTCCTCTCCTAAAGTCATTCTGGTCAGATGTTCAGACAGGAGGAGTTCTGGGTGAGCAGTGTTTGGGTCCAGGATGAGAGGAGTGTAGGACACCATGTTCTTCATGTTGCTCCAGATGTTGAAGGCCAGGTTGCCCAGATGTTTGGCCTGGTCTATCAGAGCTCCTGAGGGCAGCTGTGGATCCTCCAGCAGGGGGCAGCGCTGGACTCTTTCCACTGCAGCCTTGTAGTTGTGCAGGAATGAGACGTCTTCAGCTCTCAGCTCCTCCTCTGTGGCTCTGACTGTGTCTGAAAGAGCTGCTATCTCTCTGCTCAGAGCCTCCATCTTCTCCTTCATCATCCCACTCTTCTGCTCCTCTTCCTCCCTCAGTGCAGCCAGCCTGGCCTCCTCTTCCTCTGCTAGAAACTGATGAAGCTTCTTAAACTGCTCCTTAATCTGCCTCTCTGTGTGTCGGGCCTGGACCTTCATGTGTTCTGCTGTCTGATCAAACTCCTCTTGAACTTTCTTCCTGAGCTCCAGGTTCTTCTTTAAAGCCTCCAGAGTTTCCTGAAGGTTCTTCTTGTGTTGCTGAGCAGCTTCATCCATGGGTCTGAATCTGTGGTTGGTGTGTTTTTCTGAATCTCTGCAGACGAGACACACTGGCTGCTGATGGTCCAGACAGAAGAGTTTGAGTTTCTCAGAGTGCCGACTGCAGAGATCCTCTGAAGCTCTCTGGTCTCTCTGCTGTAAGAAGGTCTCACAGAGTCTCTTCAGAGCCAGATTTAAAGTTGGACGACTCTTTGCAGATCTTTTCCTACACACAGGACATGGACGTTCAAGTCTTCCTCTCCACCAGTTCTTCAGACACTCCTTACAGAAGCTGTGGCTACATGACAGAAGAACCGGATCCTTAAAGACGTCCTGACAGACCGGACAGCAGAGATCCTCCTCTGATCTGGAAGCCATTTAGTCTCTGAGTGAAGCTGAAAACAGCAAACAGAACGTTAAACCAGGAAGCAGGGCTGGGCTGGTGTTGAAATTCAAGATGCAAGTAGAACCATAACTAACAATAACTAACAATAAAGCCTTTTAATGTTGTTATACAACCAATAATTGGTAGTAATAATAAGTTACATGTTAGCAGGAACAGAGGTGAGTAGTAACTACTTACATTTACTTGAGTAATTTTACAGCACCATATTCTACATTTTTACTTAAGTAATATTAAAATGAAGTTTTGCTGATCTTACTTGAATAACATTTGTGGATCTTCTACCTACTGCAAGTATTTCTACTGAATCAAAACAAGCATGTTTTAACCAGAAATTCAGCCCACATTGACACAGACCTCAGCAGCACCGACACCTTTTAAACTTTAAGAAAATAGTTGTCCACATTCAGTCCAGAAGGTGGCGGTAATGCATCTCTAGTTGTTTTCTAACTACCATCTAATCATAAGAAGAATAAAATCCATCCATCCATTTTCTTCCGCTTATCCGGGGTCGGGTCGCGGGGGCAGCAGCCTAAGCAGCCTAAGACTTCCCTCTCCCCAGCCACTTGTTCCAGCTCCTCGGGAGAAACCCCAAGGCGCTCCCAGGCCAGCCGAGAAACATAGTCCCTCCAGCGTGTCCTGGGCCTTCCCCTGGGCCTCCTCCCGGTGGGACGTGCCTGAAACACCTCACCAGGGAGGCGTCCAGGAGGCATCCTGACCAGATGCCCGAGCCACCTCAACTGACTCCTCTCGATGTGGAGAAGCAGCGGCTCTACTCTGAGCCCCCTCCGGATGACTGAGCTTCTCACCCTATCTCTAAGGGAGAGCCCAGACACTCTGCGGAGGAAACTCATTTCAGCCGCTTGTATCTGTGATCTCGTTCTTTCGGTCACCACCCAGAGTTCGTGACCATAGATGAGGGTAGGAACGTAGATCGACCGGTAAATCGAGACCTTCGCCTTTCGGCTCAGCTCTCTCTTCACCACGACAGACCGGTAGAGCGCCCGCATAACTGCAGATGCCCCACCAATCCGTCTATCGATCTCCCGCTCCATTTTTCCCTCATTCGTGAACAAGACCCCCAGATACTTAAACTCCTCCACTTGGGGAAGGACCTCATTCCCGACCCGGAGAAGGCACCCCACCCTTTTCCGGCTCAAGACCACGGCCTCCCTCCTGAGCCAGGCCTGGAGGCGGGGCACATTGGCGAGCGCCGGGTGGCCGGGCCTTTACCCATGGGGCCCGGTCGGGCTTAGCCCGAAGAGGTAACATGGGCCCCCCTTCCCATGAGCTCACCACCTGTGGGAGGGGCTATAGGGGTCGGGTGCTGTGCAGGATGGGTGGCGGCCAAAGGCGGGGACCTTGGCGGTCCGATCCTCGGCTGCAGAAGCTGGCTCTCGGGAGGTGGAGCGTCACCTCTCTGGTGGGGAAGGAGCCGGAGCTGGTGTGCGAGGTTGAGAGGTTCCGACTGGACATCGCCGGACTCACCTCGACGCACGGCTCTGGCTCTGGAACTCGTCTCCTCGAGAGGGGTTGGACTCTCTTCCACTCTGGAGTTGCCCCTGCTGAGAGGCGTCGTGCGGGGGTGGGCATACTTGTTGGCCCCCATCTCGGTGACTGTCCGTTGGGGTTTACCCCGGTGAACGAGAGGGTAGCCTCCCTCCGCCTACGGGTGGGGGGGACGGGTCCTGACTGTTGTTTGCGGTTACGCGCCAAACGGCAGATCAGAATTCCCACCCTTTCTGGATTCTTTGGAGGGGGTGCTGGAGAGTGCTCCTCCCGGGGACTCCCTTGTTCTGCTGGGGGACTTCAACGCTCACGTGTTTTATTTAATCAAATAATCAAAGTTTATCTATAGAGCTTTACTCATCCAAAAGGCGACTAAAGTGCTTCACAATAAAAGACAAAAATATAGTTAGAAATCAGAAAATGTGTAACAAGAGTAAATAAATTAAAAAAAGCACGACACAAGAGACAAAACTAATAAGAATAAATTATATGATTACTTCTTGAAGCGATAATGAGTGGTATAAAAGCAAACAAACAAAAATTAAATGTAATAAGTTTCAGGACTCCTTTGTACATAAAGCCTGACAGAAAAGATTAGTTTTAAGTCTACTTTCAAAACGTATTATCTGCGCAAAATATTAGTTAGTGGTGACAAATAGACGTAAGAGCTGCGAGTGACACAGCGTTGATGAAGTATGCGTGACATAAAAAAGAAGGTGGAGCCAAAGAGGGAGACATCATGCCGCAGTCAGAATATGATGTGATGGGGGGACGGGATTTTTTTGTCTCACAAAGTTTGTGTAGAAAGTAACTTATGCAATTTTCAGATTGTAAACAAGCTTTATAAATGAGACCCCAGTTATGTAACATTATTGGATGGTGTATGTGTAAATAGTTCTGGTTATCTGGCCATGAAGTCGTGCGACCTGGAAACCGGCCTTGGAACACTCAAGTAAGTAAAAAGGTTTAAATATTGATATCTAAGATCATTGATGTGTGTAGATTATAACGATTTTAAGAAACCATTGAATTTACTGATATTGTGACATTTTCAGCTTGTTATTACTATGTTGTAATTTTACAACAGTGGGTAGAAAAAGTTTTGTCTGCACGTTACACATTATATTGAGGAATTTTACTTTCCTCTTATTTAATGGTGGAAATAAAAAGAGAAATATCAGTTTTTAATGTTGATCAGTTTTCAGTGTAACGTTAACCTGTTTTACAGTTTTAGATGAAAATATAATGTTTTGGTGTCCTAATGTACTGTAATGCTTTACATTACATCAGTAATCAAAATACATTCAAATGAGATGCAGTAATGAACTCAGTATTTTAGAATAAAAAGAATTCGGCAGCATAATTTTAAAAACAGCATAGTACTGACCCTCTTTTTCTTAGGCTCTGATTGGTTGCCTAAATAGCTGCTTCTTGAATGATGAGGTGATAATGTTCTGGAAGGTGGGGCTGCAAGTGCTCATAGCCTGACAAAGAGAACAATATGTCTACCTGATAGAATTGCTGATCTCTGGAATGTGTTAGCATTGCTACCGTTCATTTGCATTGCAATTAATCCGCCTGGAAAATAATCTGTTATTTTAACTTTCAGAATGCCTGAAACCAGGAAGGGCCCCATCATGTACAGTGTGCAGGATGCTACTGAGGCCACCCAGAATGGGGACGGTGACTTGGAAATGTCCTCTGAGTCAGATTCAAGTGATGAAGACAGTATGGAGATATCTGTGAAGTGGACAAGGAGAAGAAAATACCCAGCAACCACCTTACTTCTGATGCTCACATCATCCCAACAGAAGCAGTGAATCCACAGCCCCAGACCACGCCCTGTGACAGGTATCACTGGCTGGAAAAGGTTTTCATCGCTCCCAGGACTGATTTTTCTGGTCAGGATGTCACTAACGGTGTCCGATCCCTCCACACACCACTGGACTACTTTCAGAAGTTTGTGACAGAGGACATGATCAAGGCTCTGGCAGATAGATAACACCCATCAGTCCAGTTTTCAGAAGAAACCAGCATCCATAAAACAGCAACACAAAGGAAATGGAGCAGATGATTGGCATGTATCTGAAGATGGGTCTCGTCCAAATGCCTGGAGTCTACATGTACTGGGAAGCAGACACACGATACAGTCCTGTCTCAGATGTAATGTCACCCGACAGATTCCAGTCTCTGATGACATCATCACATTTTGGGAACAATCTAATTGTGTCTGAAATGAAACAAAACGCTGACAAACTCTGCAAACTCAGACCATGGCTTGATGCTTTCAGAGAGAAATACCTACAGTAGTAGTGATATACATTTAGCCTGATATACTAAATATACTATATTATAAAGGAAGATACCTCAGTCATTTACACAAACAGACACACAGCAGGATCATGATAGTGGCTCAACTATGACGGAGTAATTAGGGTCATTGTAGACAAAAGAAAAATGTTTAAGAGTAAATGTCTGCCCAAAAACTAGAAAAAACTCAGAACTTCTCTCATTTAGTAAAGTTGAAAACTTGCGAGGAAAAAAAACCTCAGAAATATCCTTTACTTAAAACATCATTTTGTTATATTTTAAATAAAATATTTGCTGACATTGTAAATTCAGACAGTTTCAGGAAAAAAATTCAAGTCCTGTAAAATGTCAGTGTTAAATTTACAAGATGTGCATCTGGATATCATTCAAAGCATTGGAGTAGCCAGGGTGTGCCAGGGTGTGCCAGGGTGTGCCAGGGTCCCCCACAGAGCCAGCTGGCACACCCAAAAATCTGAATCTGACTTTTTTTTTTTTTTTCAAAAAGCACCTAGCGGCAAATCTAGCGACATTTCTGACCACATTCAGCTACTTTCTGTGAAACGTTGTCGCCGATATTCCCTCCAGTTTAGAGACCCAGCTTCATCCTTCCCGATGCTCTGAAAGGGAATGATCTGCGCATGTGTACGCAGCATGATCAGACTGTGTCCACTGACCAATCATAAACCTTTATCGGTTCATTTCATCCACTCACAAGCAAAGTTGTTTTGTACTTAATGTAAATTCAAAAGTAAAAAATAAACATGCATGTATATAAAACCGATCCTTCAGCTGGAATTAAGGCAGAAGCTCGTCTATTACGCTGCATCTCACCTGTGGTGCATTCAAGGAACGTTTGAAATTGACGGTGAGTTTAAAAACGTAGGACATTTAAAACGTAAGACAAAAAAACCCACTGAAAATAATACCATAAGCAATAAACGTCTGTTTAATGGCGGTTGGCAAGAAACATTTGATGCTAAATATGTCCTACTTATTTTTACAAAGTACTAAAAAAAAAAAACAACAACCATATTCTCTGCATTAATTTCGTCTTCTTGAGAAATCTCGGCAAAAAAAATTTTTTCCCCCAGAACTTTACATTTTGTTTAAAAGGTCTTTGATGTCCAGTTGCAATTTGATATCTTGTACATTTTGTACCAGTTTTCTCCACAGTTTACTTCAGGTAAAATAATATTTCATGCTCCACCGTCTCGTCTTGAAGACAGGAGTCACATTTCCCCTGATTCAATAATCTATCATCTCCTCATCGCTCATGTTGGATAAAGAGCTGGAAGACAAACTAGACTAGACGAAATAATCAACCTGTTTGAGGCCAAACCACGCCCCCTTGCCTTGTGAAGCTGCAGTCCGCAGGTGGGAAGTTCAGATGCTTAAATAACATCTACACGTGATTGTGTGTGTGAGTAGGAAATAAACAGGTTTACTTATTAATATTACAGGATATGCATTGAAAATTGTTAATTTAAATTGCGTTAAAAACGTGTTTTAAGGTTGAAAAGTTATTATAATGTATTTCAGAAGTTGAGAATGTGTTTGATTATACAAGTTAATGCCAGCCAGTGATTCTGAATATGTTAGTCTGAATTTTGCCTGCAGGCCTGTAGGGGGAGCCCTTGGCAAAAAATGTTCTATTTGTTGAGAATAAATTTGGCACGGCCAGCGTCTTTTTTCTGGCTACGCCACTGATTCAAAGTCTAAGTGTAGCTACATGCGGCTCTTTTCCCGGATCAGAACGATTTCTCCTGGGTTCAGATGAGACCATGAACGCCTCGAACAGGAGAGACTGAGGAAGAAGCTGCAACATGGCTGCATCAAGTAACCCAGGTCTTATTATGCTGCAGTAACTAAAGTTACACACATGCATGTTGCTCTATGAGACCTGCTTGATGCAGACATGCTGCAGCTGCTTCCTCTCAGTTCTTCTTACTTTGATCTTCTTGTTTTTCCTCCTGCAGCAGTCTGTGTTTCAGTGTCTCGGTCCCTCACCTCTCTCTGTTCTCCTTGTTCAGTGTTAGTCTGCCCAGAGTAGGTGATGAAGGCGACCCTCGGTTTTTATTCTCCCGGAGTTTTTTCTTTCAGAACTGCTTCCTGTTTTTTTTTCTAAGTTTCCTGTTCTCATTGCAGTCTTGGCGAAGCGATGTGGCGCCCTCTGCAGGATTTTCCGTGTATCTGTAGTTTCAGAAAACCTTAGAGTATTTAAAATTAAAAAAAATTCCAACAACCTTTATTGAAAAAGTATAAACATACACAATTGCAACACTTTCCAACGAATATACAATTACAGTATAAACATGTATATTAGTGCACAAATACATTATCCAGAACAATATTAGAAAATAAAGGTAGCAATAAAAAAAGTAATAATCTCAAAATAATTAGCTTAGGATCAAAGACATTCAAAACAGAATAAACATAATCTCACAGCGGGTATTCAAATCATATTTTAGCTGTTCATTACATTGGGAAAATACTTTAATTTGTCATATAATTTTTGTGCCTTTGTATCTGTTAAGAGTTTCAGGGATTTCATGTACAATTTGAATTCATTCAGGAAGATAATAAATTTGGGGGATGACTTCACAATTCTATTTTTATGAATGGAAATTTAAACAAAGGATTATATTGCAGCAGAGTTCATCATTTTTGTCTTGAAGGATCATACTGAAAGTGACATCATCGCTAGAGATAGCAGCTGGAAATAAAACTAGTTTTTGTTTAATTCAATTGTAGATGTTAAAGCAAAATGTTTGTATCGAATCACATGAGAAGAAGATGTGGTCTGTGGTTTCAATGTCTTTTTCACAGAATGTGCATAGATTATCACCAATATTAAAACGAAGTCTAAGTCATTCTTTAGAGGGATAAATGTTGTTCATATTTCTAAAGTATGTTTCTTTTGTTTTAGGGGGTATAGGAAATTTTAAATACATTGTTCTTAGTTTATCAATCGATTTATTATCAAATTTATGTAGGATATTGTTTTTGTTTTGTCTCCTGGGGAATATTGTTTCATTGAGACAGTTTCTTATAAAATGATTGTTACATTTTTTGTCCAGGATTAGAATCTCTTGTATTGTCAATTGGCCCAGTTGTGGTATTATAGGATGGTGGGTCAATATATTTTTTGTTATAAAATATAAATTCATGAGGAAGTGCTTTCTGTAATTTAATAAAGTCTGATTTGGAAGGGTTACATTTATGTTTAGTGCAAATGTGTTGATAATCTAAGAGATTTAGCATCCATTAAGTCAACCACAGACCAAATATCCAAATATACCAATCTTGATAGAATAAAGACTTTTTCTTGTGTAAAACGTATCTGTTATTCCAAATCATATTAGTGTGGGGTGAAAAGTTTACACATATAGCATTTTCCAATATAATAGTATTTGTTTGTGAAACTCTGATAATGATATAGGTAGTTTATCTATATTAAAGTCTGCCATAAGAAGACATTTTAAACTCCAATTTTATTGAATAGGGAAATTGGGACACAGTACCAAAATGAGTCACTATGTTTGATCCAAGATTTCAGCCAATTAATTTTTAAGGTTCCATTGAGGCAATCAATAACTTTTAAGCCACCATCTTTAATATCTTTAACCATATTGCTCTTTTTCATATAGTGTGGCTTGTTTCTCCAGATAAAATTCATAGTAATTTTGTTAATAGATTTGATTAGTTTGTTTGAGATGGCATTAGAGTGAGCTGGGTAAATGCATCTTGATAAACATTCCATCTTGGTCAGGTAAATTCGGCCGAGTATTGACAGATCTCTTTGGAGCCAGATATTTAATTTGGCATTACTCTCTTTTATTTTTTTTTCTACATTCAAATATTGACTTTTTTGGGGGGTCTTTGGTAAGATGCATTCCAACGTATTTAATTTCTGACTTGATAGGGATGTTACAGATGTCTTTTAGATTTGTATCATGAATTGCAAATAGTTCACATTTGTTAACATTTAAAGTTAATCCTGAAGCTTTTGAAAAAAATTTATTTGTTCAATTGCTATTGGAATTTGGTGTTTGTCTTGTACAACAAGTGTTGTGTCATCCGCAAGTTGGCTGATGATAATATCGGTACCTAACACATTTAACTTTTTTATTTCATTACAATTTTTCATATGAATTGCTAACATTTCTGTGACTAATATGAATAAATATGGTGAATTGGGACAACCTTGTGGAATTCCCACATTAACATTAAAACTTGGGGTGGAGCCACTAGGTAGCATGACTCAGCTGGTTAAGTTCTGATAAAGTCCACCCACTAAATTCCTAAATTTGACTCCAAAACCTAATTGATTAAGAACTTGACAGATAAATGGGTGTTCTGTAGAGTCGAAAGCTTTAAAAAGGTCTAAAAAGAGAAGAAAACCATCATGATCAATTAGATTTCTATAGTCAATAATCTCCATTACTAGCTTTAATTATTTTGAATTGATCTATACTTTAAGAAACCAGACTGTGTTTCTCTAATAACGTTTGAAATACCTGTCTGAAGACGAGTGGTGAAAATGTAGGTGAGTAATTTATAATCAGAGTTTCTAAGGGTAATAGGCCTTTTGTTTTCTATAACTCTAGGGTCTTTGCCGGGTTTAGGGATTAACATGATGATTCCATGTCTCATTGTGGGTGGGAGTTTACAGGTTTCAAGTATTTCCATGAAAACAGATTTTTTATGTTCTCCCAAAAATGTCTATAAAAGTCCCCTGTGAGTCCGTCCGAGCCCGGAGCCTTAATAAGAGATAGGCGGCCAATTACCCTGTCCAGTTCAGTAATCGTTATTTGACTACCACATGTTTGTTTAAAGCTATCTTCAACTTTAGGAATATGTTTTTCTATATCTTTGAAGAAAGTATGACAATCTTCATTAGAGAATTTGGAGCTGTAAAGCTGTTTTTAGAATTTGAGGATTTCTGAGGAGATTCATTTTGGTTCAGTCATTTTTATATCATTTACTATCAGGGAATTGATACTATTTTTTTGTCTCCTTTTTTCAAGACCACAAAAATATGCAGAGTTTTTTCCCCTCTATCCATTTAGCTCTCGATCTGATGAAAGCCCCTTGTGCTCTGTGAACATACATTTCATCCAGTTTAGTTTGAAGACTTAGAATTTTCTGTGTATCGTCTTCAGTAGGGTTGAGTTTATTACAGTAAACATTTAATTGTTTTATAACGCTGAGTTCCTCTTTCTCAAATTCATATTTGAATTTTTTTACTGAATGAATTGGTAAATTGCCATATTTTATATTTAAGAAATTCCCATTTTTTAACAGGTGTTGTAGGTTCTACCAAGTTTAATGTCGTAAATAATTGATTTAATCTTTTGACAATAATCAGTATTTTAATTAGGCTGGAGTTAAATTTCCAATATTTGTTTGGACAATTTCTACTGTTGTTGGGTTTCACATATAGATAGATAACACCGTGATCCTGACTACGATTCATATAAGGGAGGAAAGAGGAGTAGGGCAGGGAGAGGGAAGGTGGGTGTTAAGGAAGGCGGATTGGGAGGATTGGGAGAAGTTTAGGAGGTTGGGAGAGGAGGGAGGAGTGGAAATGGAGTTGGAACAGGATGTTGATGTATTGAATAATACATTTTGTAGTAAGATATTAAGAATAGCAAAGGCAACAATTCCCAAAAGTAAGAGCTCTATGAATAGAGTGGCAGTTCCTTGGTGGACAGAAAAATGTTCAGACGTGGTGAAGGAAAGAAATAAGGCATTTAAGGTTGTGAACACATAATTTTGATAATTTGGTGGCATATCAGAGGGCACAAGCTGTGGTAAGGAGGACGGTGAGACAGGCTAAGAGGGCGAGTTGGAGGGAGTTTTGTGATAGGATTGGGAGAACAACACCGTTAGGCAGTGTTTGGAGTATGATTAAAAGGATGGGAGGGCATAGACGAGAATGGGGGTATCCTGTTTTGGAAGATGGGGGAGGGGGCGATAACAGACTCAGAAAAGGCAGAAATAATGGGGAAAGTTTTTGTTCAGGTACATGGCTCAAAAAATTTAATGGAGGAGGAATTGAGAGGTGGAGATAATACTTTCAAACAGTTTAAATATCTTTTGGAAGATGTAGGGAATATGGAGGGTCACCTGATAAATAGTTTTTTCACAATGGGAGAGTTGGAAAGAGCGATTAAAGGGTCAGGGAATAGTACTCCAGGGAAGGATCAAATATGTTATATAATGTTAAGAAATTTGGGGAGCAGAGCATTGAAGGAATTGTTGTGCCTTTATAATAAGGTGTGGGAGAAGGGGAGGGTCCCGGAGGTGTGGAAGGAAGCAATTATTGTCCCCATTAGGTAGCCAGGAAAGGCAAGGCAAGGCAATTTTATCTGTACAGCACACTTTCAACAGCAGGGTAATTCAAGGTGCTTTACATGATTTGGTGATTTAAAAAAAAAAAAAAAAACACATAAAAGAAACACACATTACACATGATACACAATAAACCAAGAGAAAGATCAAAAAAAGCAAGAGAGCATGAACACATTTCATACATATGACATCAAGCATTTACTCAAAGGCAATTCTAAACAGATGGTTTTTAGTCTCGATTTAAAGCAGTTCAGAGTTTCAGCAGCTCTACACTCGTCAGGAAGTCTGTTCCAGATAAGGGGAGCATAGAAACTGAAAGCTGCTTCTCCATGTTTAGTTCTGAGTCTAGGGATGTTTAGTAGGCTAGAGTTGGAGGACCTGAGTGGTCTTGGTGGTTGGTACCATGACAACAGGTCTTCAACATATTTTGGTGCTAAGCCATGTAATGATTAATAAACTAGTAAAAGTATTTACTCGTCTATTCTCTGAGCTACAGGGAGCCAGTGTAAGGACTTTAGAACTGGGGTGATGTGCTCTACTTTCCTGGTTCTAGTGAGGAACACGAGCAGCAGCGTTCTGGATCAGCTGCAGCTGTCTGATTGACTTTTTAGGCAGACCTGTGAAGACGCTGTTGCAGTAATCAATCCGACTAAAGATAAATGCATGGATGAGTTTTTCTAGGTCCTGTTGCGACATCATACCTTTAATCCTAGAAATGTTCTTCAGGTGATAGAAGGCTGACCTTGTTATTGACCTTTATGTGACCCTGGAGGTTCAGGGCTGAGTCCATAACTACACCTAGATTCCAGGCCTGATCAGTAGTTTCTAGCTGTATTAATTGAAGCTGTGTGCTGACTCTTGATCGTTCCTCCTTGGGTCCAAAAATAATCACTTCAGTTTTATTTCTATTCAGCTGGAGAAAGTTATGGCACATCCATCCATTTATTTGGTCAATGCATTGAGTTAGGGTTTGAATGGGTTCAGAGTCACCTGGTGACATTGTAATGTAGAGCTGAGTGTCATCTGCGTAGGTATGGTTGCTAATGTTATTGGTCGCTATAATCTTGCCTAGTGGGAGCATGTAGATATTAAATAAGAGGGGCCCCAGGATGGATCCAGCAAAGCCAGGAAATTATAGACCTATTGCATTAACATCGGTAGTGTGTAAGGTTATGAAGAAAATGGTCAATGAGAGATTGTCATATTATGTAGAAAAGAATGGGATAATAAATAGGTTTCAAAATGGTTTTAGAAGAGGAAGAGGAACTATGGATTCGATTGTGAGTTTGGAGAATGAAGTTAGGAAAGCTCAAAGAAATAAAGAATCAGTGGTGGCGGTGTTTTTTGATGTGGAAAAAGCGTATGACATGATGTGGAAGGAGGGGTTTTTGATTAAATTAAGAAGAATGGGGTTGGGAGGCAGAATATTTTATTGGATAAAAAGTTTCTTGGTGGGTAGAAGTATTCAGGTAAGAGTGGGGAAGGTAGTATCAAGTTGTTTTAAAATTGAGAATGGGACTCCGCAGGGAAGCATCATTAGTCCTTTAGTTTTTCCGATAATGATTAATGATCTTTTCGAGGAGGTTCAGAGGGATTTAGGAAGATCTATATTTGCGGATGATGGAGCATTCTGGAAGAGGGGGAGGAATTTAGGGTATGTTAAGGGAATGATCCAGCAAGCTATCAAGGAGGTGGAGAAGTGGGGGTTGGAGTGGGGATTTAGGTTTTCAGTAGATAAAACAAAAATGGCGGTCTTCTCCAAGAGATTAAAGATACCGGATATGAGACTATTAATGTATGATAGGAGGATTGAAATGGTAAGTGAATTTAAATTCTTGGGGGTGGTGATGGATTAAAAGTTAAGGTGGGGTAAACATATAGATAAGGTGGCGGAGAAGTGTCAGAGAGTAATTAATATAATGAGATGTCTTAGTGGGGTGAAATGGGGGGGTAGTCAGAAGGCGTTGAAGACAATCTATGTGACAATGATTAGGACAGTAATAGATTATGGATGTATAGAGTATGGAGCAGCAGCAGAGTCACAGTTAAAGAGATTAGATAGAATACAAAGTCAAGCATTAAGAGTAAGTTGTGGAGCAGTTAAATCAACCCCAGTTCCGGCATTGCAGGTTTTGGCTGGAGAAATGCCATTGGATCTGAGGAGGAAACAGTTAAGTGTTAATTATTGGATACATTTAAAAATGCAACAGAATTTGCACCCAAATAGGGAGTTAGTGGAAGTGAGTTGGGAAGGGGAAGAGGTAGTCAGAAGCTTTGGGTCAGTCAGTTGGAGGTATACACAGGAGATGAGGGTAGGGGGTTTTGGGAAGTCCGCCTTGGTGTACAGGAGTCATAAACATAAACTGGCATTTATTGGAGATTAAACATAAACTAAAAGGGAAGGTAAATTGAGAGATGGAGTTTTTAGGTTATGTTAAGGAGGAGTATGGGCAGTATATAAGGATGTACACGGATGGGTCTAAAGAACCAGTAAGTGGGGGAACTGGATTTGCGTTTGTGGTCCCGAAATATAGGTATAATTAGAGTTATAGGACAGATGGATTATTGTCAGTATACACAGTGGAAATGATGGCAGTGTTATATGGATTGGAGTGGCTGGGGAGGAATAGACGTAGGAAATCATTAATTTGTTCTGACTCAATGTCGGCATTGCAAAGCTTGGAGAGCATGAATACAAGTTGTCTAGACATTATGGATAGGATTAGGAGTCAGTATTCAATAATAGTACAACAAGGGAGGTCAGTAGCTTTTATGTGGGTATGAAAGGAAATGAAGAAGCTGATAAGAAGGCAAAGGAGGCAAGGAGAAGGGAAAGTGTTGAGGTGAAAGTGAAGTTGGGGAAGAAGGAGGGGAAGGCATTGGTGTGGGCTAGGGTAATGGAAGAGTGGCAGAGGAGGTGGAGAGAAGAAAAGAGAGGGAGATTTTTTTTGGATGGTGGAAAATTTTAATAATAGAAGGTTATGTGTGGGGAAATGTAGGAAGGAACAGATGGTGGTAAATAGGGTTCTGTTGGGACACACATATCGAAATAGCACGCTTAGGTTGATGGGGAGGCACTCTATGGGTTTATGTGGGAATTGTCAGGTGGAGGAGGATGTTAATCAGGTTATTTTTAGTTGTCCTATATATAGGGAACAAAGGTTATGGGTGATGGAGAGATTGGGGAGGGAAAGAGGAGAGTTAAATATGAAGACTTTGTATAATAATATGGGGTTTCTTTGGAAATTTCTTAAGGATACAGGGCTTAAAGATAGAATGTAAACTCTGATCCACACTCCGGAACAGTAGGGGCGGTAATGCACCTTTAAGTTGGTTGCCAGCCGCCGTAAAACACCAAGAAGAAGAAGAAGAAAGGTGGCTTCTATAAATGAAAGAGAGAAAGATGAGAAGAAGACGTGTTTATTAAGAAGTCTGTCATATACCGACACGTTCTGTGTAAAACCTAAGGAGGAAAATCAGGAAAAAGAAGACATGGTGGATGATGGTGAGCCAATGAACCTGTTCGGACGGGACTGCGTTAGCTACACAACCTGAGGCTAGCTGTAGCAGCAGCAGCTCGGCCTGGGTTGATCCGCTGTGGGACGCAGCATTGTGGGGGACAGTTAACGTAAATGCTTACGCTGTTGTTATTGATGGTGGAGCTGCTGCTTTTAATAATCGGGCGACCAAATATCCAGCTTCATCCCGTGATCGAGGTTTGGGCGGTAAAGTGACCCACACCTAATGATCTGCTGTCACTTCCCAAGCGGAGAAAAAGTTTCTTCAGACTGGATCAATGTTCACCGAACACAGGAAGGCTAATATCTTTTGTTTCCAATGCATCTTATTTGGAGCAAATAAAACCAGTACATTAGTGGTTTCTCTGACTGGAAACCCTCTGAATACGTGTGTGACCCTGATGAAAGCTCTGATCGTTGCATCAGTGCTGCTAGCATCAGCCTCTGGTAGCAGGACAGAAAGCTAAACTGGACCAGCTGGAGGGAGAGACGCGGTGGGAGGTTCTGCTCAGGCTGGTCGTTGCTGTCAGTCAGTTTTTATTATTTACCAATTTGATCTAATAGGTTTTTATTTTCAGTTATCCCATTGTACCCATAAATATTGATTAAAATTAGTTTAAAGTCATCAAGGATTAGTGTGAGCATTAACCAGTGACCATTAACATCTGTCATATGTGAAATAACCTGACCCTGGACATTTTTTAGTAGGATGGCGACCCCTGCTGATCTTGAAGTACCATGGCTTAAATAAACTTCATCTCCCCATTGTTTAGACCAGAAGCTGATATCTTCTAACTTGGAATGTGTTTCTTGTAAGAAAATAACGTTAGCGGTTTTCCCTTTGCAGAATAAAAAAAACTTTTTCTTTTGGTCATGTCTCTTAGACCCCTTGCATTAACAGACATCAGTCTGCCTCAGGTGACAGAAAAACATTATTTCACAATCTGCCATAACATATGATACTACCAGTTTGGGATAAGTTACAAACAGAATACATTCAAAAAAAATTTATTATTTACATTTGTAATATTTTATGTAGAGAAATTGTGTTTTTTTTTTTTACCAATAGTCATTCCCAAGAACCATAGCAGACCTACAACTAATGCATCACACATTAAAGGGGGGGTATTATGCAAAATTGACTTTCTGAACCTTAATATCCTGAGAACTTGTCTTTCCCTCATTAAAAACATACCTGAAGTGTTGCTCTGACCCATTCACTCATGTTAGAGGAATCTTTGAGTCTCTGCTGGTAGTTCTCGGGGTTGCTGAAACGCCTGGTCCCACCTATCCCCGCCTTTTCCACCCATCTCCTCCCCCGACCTTACGTACTCAGCCGAGAGCCCCGCCCCTGCAGAGCTCCCCTCCCCTCCCCACCTCACACAACTCCAGCTGAGTCCCAGGTGCAGTAATTATAACACACCAGCTGCAGCTGCGCGTCTTTTGTCAATAAAAGATATCCCTTTTTGTGGGATATTTTTTCCGACTCCGTGCATGCTGCGATGATGCACGGTATGTGGCGAACTGAAGGGGGAGTGTCAGAAAGAGTAGGAGGGTCTTAGAGAGGCACAGGCGAAAATCAAGGCGTCCAATACAGAAGTAAATTTCTTTAAGGTGGATTTGGATATATGACGGACTTTTAAAATACTTAAGGTAAAAATTTTATTGGAGTGTGCTATAGAAGGGTAATATGTGCCTGGAAGAAGCATAATACCCCCCCTTTAAGTGGCTAAGAGCTACAGCTGCCTGTGATTATGTACCTGGCCAGTAGGGGGATTTGTGTTCACATGAAGCCCCGTGAGATGAACCCTTCCTTGAACCAATTGGCTCAAGTGGTTCAATGCCTCATGGGGCTTCATCTCACCATCACTAATAAGTATTAAAAAGGTGAAATTGATTGTTTGTACTTACCTGCTTCTGTTGTACTTCTTGAGGTGTTCCGGCCAAAAGAGTCCCCGGGAAGCCAGAGCACCTAAAGAAGGTTCCGGAGCATTCCATTCAGGAAGAATAGGAGGGATGACCTGTGAAATTGCTCTGAAGAATTCAGATTATTTTTATTGTGTAGATCTGAGATTTGTGAATGATATTATTTTAAGAATGTTGTAATGTATTTTTTGTACTTACCTGTGTCTGTGTTTTAGGACAGGTCTAAGCATGGGCGCCGTAAAGGGGTGGAAGGTTAGGATGATTCTAAGAGCCCAGGCTGATGAAGGGCCCAGAAGAGCAGACCCCTTTTTTTCTTTTCCTATCTATTTTCTTATTTTAATACATACGTTAAATGTGCTAGGGCCCCTCATGCCCTTAATGTGTATTTTGTCTATTTTGACCATAGATTTAATATTTAACAATTAATTTATTTACTGTTTCAGTCACACCCCTCCCTTTTACAATGGTTCATTCCACCTGTCCTTCTGAGCTGCTTGCTAGCAGTGTTGCCAACTTGGCGACCTTGTCTAACGACTTTTCAAATCAATTTCAATTCAGTTTATTTATATAGCGCCAATTCACAACAGATGTTTCATCTCAAGGCACTTAACAAGAAGTCATTTCAATATATTTATACAAACATTCCAATCAGTTAAAAAGTTTCCTATTTAAGGAATCCCAGCAGATTGCGTCAGTCATTGGCGTGAGGTTGGGCAGATTTCCAACCACAGCAATCCTTCAGCAATCCCTCATACTGAGCAAGCATGTAGCGACGGTGGAGAGGAAAAACTCCCCTTTAACAGGAAGAAACCTCCAACAGAACCAGGCTCAGTAGGAGCGGCCATCTGCCACGACCGTCTGGGGGTTTGAGAAGACAGAGCAGAAACACAGAAGGAACAGAAGATCTGATATAAGAGAACTTTCTATGTTACAGAAAGTAAAAAGTTGATAACAGGACACAGTGGATGTTCAGTTACTGGGAGGATCATCCCAGTCGATGCCCCCCGTCCGTAAGGGCATTGCAGCCAAGCAGGATACCAGACCAGGTATATCTTCTATGGAGAGAAAAGCACTGAGAGAAAACAAAGTTAACAGTCGAAATAACAGAATGTACTGTAATACAACTGGAGAGTAGTAGGAGAGAAGGAAGTAGCAGAGTGAAGAAAAGTGGTAAGTCTGTCCTCCAGCAGTCTAAGCCTATAGCAGCATAACTACAGAGATAGCTCAGGATGACCTTAGCCACTCCAACTATAAGCTTTATCGGAAAAAAAAATTCTATTTTTAATAGAATTAATTTTATTTATGAAGAATCCCATAAAATCATCACTGCTAAGAGCTGGGGGAATAGTTTGCTCAACAGAGCTATGACTCTGTGTAAGTTTGGCAACTGTACTAAAAAGAAACCTAGGATTGTTTTTATTCGCCTCTATTAATGATGAAAAATATGCTGTTCTAGCTTGTCGAAGGGTCTTTTTATACAGCAATAGACTGTTATTCCAGGTTAAATAGGAATCCTCTAGGTGTGTAGAGCGCCATTTTCTCTCCAACTTCCTAGTATTCTGCTTTAAAGTACGCAACTCTGCGTTAAACCAAGGAGTCAGCCTCCTATGGCTAGCCACTTTCTTTTTTAAGGGGGCTACACTATCTAATGCCAAATGGAACAGATTCTTGTTACAGCATGAATGAATGAATTAAATTTTCTTTCAGATTTAAGATGGTCAGTTAAAATAAATTCAAAAAATATCAAGAAGTGGTCAGACAGGACCGGGTTATGTGGGTGGATTGTTATTTCCTCACACTCAATACCGTATGTCAGTACAAGGTCCAAAGTGTGTTTACCCGAGTGGGTCGATCCCTGTACTTTTTGAGTAAAGCCAATTGAGTCTAAAATAGCACTAAAGGCTGCATTTAGGCTATCACTTTCAGTATCCACATGAATATTAAAGTCCCCCACTATAATAACCCTATCAGTATTTAATACTAAATCAGATAAAAAATGTGAGATCTGATCCAAGAATTGAGAGTAAGGGCCTGGTGGACGATACAAAACCACAAACAAAAATGGTCTTAATGTTTTGCAACTTGGATGAGGAAAATTAAGGGTTAGATGTTCAAAAGGACCGTAGCTATCAATTGGTCTGGGACTAATTAGTAAATCAGAACGGAAAATGGTTGCAACTCCTCCTCCTCGCCCAGTATTTCTAGGAATGTGAAAATTTAAATGACTGGAAGGAGTTGACACATTTATACTGACATAATCCCCCTGCTGCAACCAGGTTTCTGTGAGACAAAGCAAATCAATGTGATTATCACAAATCAAGTCATTTACTAACAAAGTCTTTGAGGAGAGAGATCTTATGTTTAATAAACCACATTTAATAGATTTATTTTTCTGTTCTGTCAAAGTTGTATTTATTTTTATGAGATTTCTATGACTTGCTTTTGTTGGCTTAACTTTTAATCCATTTAATTTTGGGCAAGACACTGTTTCTATAGGGTAATGGGTGGGTAACAGTACAGAAGCAGCAGAGAGGTGGGTTAAACTACGACTCTGCTTCCTGGTCTGGACCCTGGATTGTCAGTGTTTTGGAGGATTAATAAATTCGGCCATATTCCTAGAAAGAAGAGCTGCTCCATCCAAAGTGGGATGGATGCCGTCTCTCCGGATCAGACCAGGTTTCCCCCAAAATGTTTTCCAGTTATCAATGTAGCCCACATCGTTTGCAGGACACCACCTAGACAACCATTGGTGGAATGACAGCATGCGGCTAAACATGTCGTCACTGGTCCGATCAGGCAGGGGACCAGAAAAGATAACAGAGTCTGACATTGTTTTAGCAAACTTACACACCGAAGCAACACTAATTTTATTGACCTCCGATTGGCGTAACCGGGTGTCATTACCGGTTATTGTATTGTCTTACACGAATAATGAGATTATGATTGTTACAGAGAACATTTGATTGCCTCTGAGTGTATGGATGAACACATTTCATGTTCTGTGTCCTGTTTGCTGTCTTTCTGTCAGATTCAGACTCTGTGGAGGTGGTGGGAGACAGAAGGATTCTGGGTAATATTAGATCACTGTTGGAGTCTCCCACTTCATGCATGATCATGCTGAGCTGCAGAGCTCCTTCAGGGACAGACGGCTGCATCCTCGGTGCACAAAGGAGCGTCATCACAGATCCTTCCTCCCAGCAGCTCTTAGACTCTACAACCATCACTGCTCCCAACAAACTACACAATGTTTACATCCCTGTTATTTGCACATCTCTGTTGATGCAGCTTTTTCATGTCTAGTAAATCATATTTGTAATGCATAAAGACAAATAAAAATGTTCTTTTCTTAGAAATGATCCTGCTCAGTTTTACATTCCTTTAGATCAGAGTAAGCTGTTTCTTATTAACTGTACATTACAGTATGTAATTCTTAATTCAGTTTTTATATATTTTATATTATTTCTTGAGTAAATCTACATGCTTTGATTACCTGTCACTTTGCTGCTGTTACACCTGAATTTCCCCTCTGTGGGAAAATAAAGGATATCTCTATTCTATTCCTCTGATCTCTAAGTCCTTCAGTTTGGAAGTCCATTTCTGCCACTGGAAAGTAAAAAAATGAAACATGGTATATCATAGTTATGAGATATCAGAGCAGTTGGAGACCAGCCTCCTGAGAGGAGTGAATGATCAACTCTTTTGTTCAGTCATGGATGGAAGAGCATTAATTTCATTCAGCGAAGCAAGGATTTCATCATCAGTCAAGCCACACCTGAAATACTCCTCAATAAGTTCACAATCCATTAAAAAGGGACAGAACACAGTTTCAATGAGCTAAATAGATTAAATGGAACATCTAGATCTCATCCTCAGACAAGACAGCATTTCTACAATAGTAGAGTATTGGGGGAAAAAAGAGCAATTGTCAACTCTTGATGATGAAATTGTGACTTCTCAAAATTATGTTTTTCTCTCATAATTATGGCATACCATGTTTCATTTTTTTAAACTTTCAAATGGCGGAAATGGGCTTCCCTATTTAAGTAACAACAAGGCTCCAGTTTTACTCCGATGGGAAGACCGGCCTCAGTTAATGTTTCAGCTGCTGGAGTTATTCAACAAGGAACTGAAACAGATGAAAAATATCAAACCTTAAAAAAAGTTTTATCTTCTTAAAAACAAACAAACAGCTGATTATAAATCACAAAGTTTAATATGTATAAAAACAGGAAGGACAACAGACACTATCAGGACGTGAAGGTTTCCATACAGAGAGACAGAAGGACGTGTGGACCTCTGCTGCTTCATGGTTCTGGTCACTGATCCGACTCCAGGAGTTTTCCTGTGGTGCTGATCTCCGATCTGCTCACCACAGATTCATTCAGTCTGTACACAACATGAGGGATTGTGTCTTTATCTTGTGAGTTTATCTGTGCTCCTGCACACACACAGAGCGGTCAGCGGTCAGTCCATCCCTCCGATGTTGTGCTGTTTGAACGACTGGGAGAGCAGACTCCCTGCAGGAAGACAGATGACAGTCAGGGACACCGAGCTAAAGCTGCTTCAATGAAAATCTGTTTACATCCTCTAACAAAAAGCTCATTTTGGTCAGAAACTAGAAAATATGAAGAAGCTTGAAATTGTGTCCTCAAGTAGAAATCCAAGCATTCAGAGATGAAGCTGCAGCAGAGCCTCACACTGAGGTCCAAATATTAGTACCAACACAGGACAGGACAGACACATCTGAGCGACAGCAGACAGAACCTGAGCAGCAACACAGCAGATAAACACTCAGGTCACACTGAAAGCCCACAGAGCGAGGAGGGAGTGGGAGCAGGAGGGTCAAAGGCCAAGCAGGAAGTTCATTTACACCAATCAGCTCGCCTGCAGGAAAACAAGCTACAGCAACAACCACCGTGAGAACCCAGAAGAATCTGCAGACCAGAACCCGACTGGAACTGCTTTAGACGACGCTGGTTAGATCAGAGTGAAGCTGCAGTTTGCATTTTTACTGCAGAAAGCCCCAGTCTGCTGAGGACTTTCATTAAAGACCAGATATCTGCATCAACATCGGTACCAGTCCCAGAACTAGAACTGCTTCCCACCCAAACACCCAAACTGTTAGAAGGTCGTGACCTTGATCTTTTACAGAGTCAGGTAAAAAAAAAGAAGGTAAAACGTCAACAGAAATCAGCATCAAGAGCCAATGTGTAGCTTTCCTTTATTCAAATCCTGTTTTGTTTTCTCTTTTACACTATTTATAACATGCAGATGTTTTTTCATGGACATTTTTGATATTTAACCTTTTCTCTCTAGAGCAGGGGTGCCCACAGTGGGGCCCGCGGGCCAAAGTTGGCCCCCCAAACATCCTGGCGGGGGGAAACCCTGGGTCTTCCATAAGATCCACATTATTCAGACAGACAGCTAAACGTGATTATTCTCCCACTGCTGATACTGCTTGTGGTAAACAGACCCAATGAGTGTACACTGGGCTGCATCCACTCCTCACGCATGATTCTTACATTATATTCCAAATGTCACAAATTAGGTTTAAAATTAATATGCAAGGAAATACAAGGGGCATTTAGAGTAGATTTGTGCATTTATGTATTTACTTTATGAGACCACATGCAGTCATATTAGTGCTGGGCGATAGAAAAGGTAGAAATGATATAAATTTAGCCAAAGGTAGAGATTTTGACTAGACCGGCCTACAGCAATTGCACATTTTGATGATGTCATCAAGCTGTCATCAAGGAGGATGCATACTGATGTTCAGTGTTCGTCTTTACATATTGCATGTTTAAAATTACTCGTTTTCCATTTAATGGAGAAAAAAAACCTGTTGAAGCATTTTTAATTCAAACATGTGCAGCTTTATTTTTGTGCAATATTAATTTTATAAATAACCAGGAAAGCGGAAGATTTTAATCTTTGTGTTTTTTTAAATAACATTTAGCTTTTAATTTATTTAAAATATCTTCATCTTAATTTTGTGAGAAGTTTTGTGTTGCATTTTTGGAGAAAAAAGGTTGATGATCAACATGGAGCGCCATCGTCAGTGAAACAAACTAAAGACATTTCTAAAAACTCCTGGAGGAAGAATATTTTGTTCGCTGACATCAATGTTAAATCAATCAAATACTGAAGTTTAGATATGTATTCTAAATGCTGATCAATGAATCATTTTATTTACACAGAAAGGAAGGTTAAATAACTGTGTAATTAATAAAAAGTACTCTACTATCGGTGTTTTTATTCTGTTTAAAATATTCTAACATTTAGCCTGCAGCTTTCTGATAGCTTTTCATTTTGTCCCTGTGAGGGACATGAAAAGCTGTGACCCTAACTGGGGTCACGACCTTAACTTTGGGGACTACTGATGTAGAGGTTACAGTCGATCCTGACTGATCTGGATTAGGTCTGAAGATCTGGTTCTTCTGAGGAGGCGAGGCCAGAGAGCTGAAGGATAATCCAGAATAATCCACCAATCGTCAGCGCTGAGGTTCATGGTGAGGCGGATGGACAAAAACAAAACAGAAGCTCATTTATGTTTACTTTAATTTAAATACTTAGTTGTTTTTAAAAGCCTTTAATTACGCTTTGATAAATTTCATTCTCTAATAATATGAGCGCTAGAAAAACAAGAGAATATTTAATATTCAAATTAAATGTATTTTTAATTTTAAATGTTTTTTCTCCTTCTTCCTTTCTGAATGATCATACCTTCATTTCTATAAAAAGTTTATGCGCCTATCTCTCCTCCATTAATATCCCTGCTGTGAAAATCATTCCTGCTTTAATTCTTTAAATTCTGGCAACTTTAATGGAGAAGAATAACTGTATGTTACTGGATTTATTACTGACTGTTTTCAGCTTTTTCGACATGTAGAAGAAGAACCCAATGTGCTGATGGGGCTCAGTACTGCCCCCTATCAGTGCTTCTGCCTCTCACTGCCTAATCAGAAAGACTAAATCTGTCCAACGTTCATTAAATATTAGATATTGGTTGTTCGACCATCGCTCCAGGTGAGCCGTTAGTTCCTCCTTCTGTTCATGATGAGCAGACTTCATCTCAGCACCCATGAGCCAATCTATCTTTATAACAATCACGCAGTTTTCACACTAAATGTTTTGAAAAAATGTAAAGCTGTTTCTTCAACTATTTTGAGTAGAGGCATGGCTGAAAGGTCTCTCTGAAAAAGAAAACACTCTGAAGTTTCCCTCATAACAGTCAGAATCTGTCTAAGTGCTGTTGTTACCAAGTAATATTATTTGAATACAGCGGAGAAGATGAAACGTGATGTCCGCCTATTTATTTTCTAAAACTAAAAGCTTTAAAAGTGGCTTTAGAATGGAGTGTTGAACTAAAACACAGTGTGGATCTACAGTATTACTTTTATCCACACCAAATCTGACAGTAATAAACCAAAGAAAATAAGAGTTTCTGCACATATTTTTCTAACTAAAGGTCAAAGGCTGCCAAACTGTGCCAGAAACAGCGCCCTCTACAGGGTGAATGCAGAAGTCCTTTTACGCTCGCTAGTTAAAAGTCCTGTGATTAAACCCCGCCCCCTCAGGGGGAGATATCTGCATTCACAGCTTCCTGTTGGCGCTTCGATGTGCCAACCAGCAGAACTCTGCGCCGCGATTGGTTTGAATTAAACGATGAAGAATGACTAATAGACTTTTCAGCCATCGGCTATTGGTTGAAGAGTTTCCACAGCAGAAAGGGGTAACTCGTCTCCTATTGGATCAACTAAGGTGTTAATCAGTTGTTTACCCTTCCAGGTATACACAGTGACATTTGTGGGCTTTTGATAGCATGCTAGCGGACGTTATGACATCGTTATGACATGACCTCAAATTGTCGTGGACTAAGCATTTTATTGGAAGACTTTAATCGGACCCTTGTGGATGTAAAAAGATCGTTTTGATCACCTATATGAGGCTACGAATGGGGAGTCGGACATTACATTACTTTCAGGGATGGTGGCTGTGTCTACAGTTATAATTGTGTCCTTGGTTAGCATTCATCATTGGACTCTTAGCTTTCCAACCATGTATAAATCGTATATATGCAAGTAGTGGCTGGTGGAGAAGATCGGCGGATTTAA
>OY747708.1:1652500-1877500 GCA_963556495.2 Valencia hispanica | reverse complement strand
CCCCTTGAACTTTTCCACATTTTGTCACATTACAGCCACAAACATGAATCAATTTTATTGGAATTCCAGGTGAAAGACCAAAACAAAGTGGTGTACACGTGAGAAGTGGAACGAACAGTTGCCCATAGACATTGCCTGATGAGTGCTAATGACTAAATAGAGGCACCTGTGTGTAATCTAATGTCAGTACAAATACAGCTGCCCTGTGACGGCCTCAGAGGTTGTCTAAGAGAATGTTGGGAGCAACAACACCATGAAGTCCAAAGAACACACCAGACAGGTCAGGGATAAAGTTACTGAGAAATTTAAAGCAGGCTTAGGCTACAAAAAGATTTCCCAAGCCTTGAACATCCCACGGAGCGCTGTTCAAGCGATCATTCAGAAATGGAAGGAGTATGGCACAACTGTAAACCTACCAAGACAAGGCCGTCCACCTAAACTCACAGGCCGAACAAGGAGAGCGCTGACATGGTGGTGGCAGCATCATGCTCTGGGGGTGCTTCTCTTCAGCAGGGACAGGGAAGCTGGTCAGAGTTGATGGGAAGATGGATGGAGCCAAATACAGGGCAATCTTGGAAGAAAACCTCTTGGAGTCTGCAAAAGACTTGAGACTGGGGCGGAGGTTCACCTTCCAGCAGGACAACGACCCTAAACATAAAGCCAGGGCAACAATGGAATGGTTTAAAACAAAACATATCCATGTGTTAGAATGGCCCAGTCAAAGTCCAGATCTAAATCCAATCCAGAATCTGTGGCAAGATCTGAAAGCTGCTGTTCACAAACGCTGTCCATCTAATCTGACTGACCTGGAGCTGTTTTGCAAAGAAGAATGGGCAAGAATTTCAGTCTGTAGATGTGCGAAGCTGGTAGAGACAGACCCTAAAAGACTGGCAGCTGGAAGTGCAGCAAAAGGTGGTTCTACAAAGTATTGACTCAGGGGGCTGAATAATTACACACACCCCACTTTTCACTTATTTATTAGTAAAAAAATGTTTGGAATCATGTATGATTTTCGTTCCACTTCTCACGTGTACACCACTTTGTTTTGGTCTTTCACCTGGAATTCCAATAAAACTGATTCATGTTTGTGGCTGTAATGTGACAAAATGTGGAAAAGTTCAAGGGGGACGAATACTTTTGCAAGCCACTGGTAGTTTTGTGGCTGTTTTCATCTTCTTGGTTCCAGTGGATCAACTAGATCTAGTAATAAAACTGGATGTTAAAGTATGAAACAGGTTGGAGTGTTTAGAATGATGGGACAGTTTTTCTACAGTTATATATATATATAAGGTTATACTGTTTAATTCAATTCAAAAATACTTTATTGATCCCAGAGGGAAATTAAGTATTGTAGCTCATATAATTAATTCTTTAAGGAGTTGTTGTAGATGATGATGGCTGTGGGCAGGAAGGATTTCCTGTAGCTAGCTATATATATATATATATATATATATATATATATATAATATTATATTATATTATATTATATTATATTATATTATATTATATTATATTATATTATATTATATATATATATATATATATAATATCCCACCTAACATTATTCCTGTCCACAAACACACAAAGCATCGTTTACGACCCCCTCCTCCCCTCCGCCCGCAGGCGCAACCCCGACCTAGTGGGAATGTAAAAAAGGCAGACCCACATATATGACGTCACGGTCACCTCTGACCTGGAAGTACATCCTCCCTGCAGTTACCCTTTAGATGTAAACATTGAAGAAGAAGTAAGAAGCTCATTTCTGATCTGCGACATGTTGGAGCAAAATCACCTAAATGTCTGTTCACAAGAAGAGAGATTTCTTTGTTTACCTCTGAGTGGTCACTGGTTGTTATTAAGCTGGCTGTGGCGCATGTTTTCTGACGTCACTTACTTACCGAACTCAGTTCTTAAACGCCTAACTGAATCCACACCAATCCAAGAGCCGGATATTTAACAAAATAGACGGCCCACTTACCCATGTTAAAAAAAGTATCCGGGGATGGGAAACTTAAACGATGGGCTAGTGTGGCTGAGACGAGGTATTGACTAAATATTTATTCGTTTAATCACTTAAACTGCCTAATGTGGACCGGGCCTTACACATAGTATCGCAATATATCGTATTACCCCCCCCACCCCCCCCCAGTATCGTGATACATATCGCATTGCCAGATTTTTACCAATAAACATCCCTACTCATGTAACAACATGAAAACATGCATCTTATATTCAGGTGTGCTCAATAGTCCGAGAATTACGGTAAATGATTTGATTCCGGTTCATCCCTGAGACGTACCACTTGGTTCTGAGCCCAGATGGAGACCACTCCACTGGAGATGGAGGCGATGATGGGTCGAACAGGATGCCACTGGAACACAATCAGTAGAAGGGTTCACGGACATCTTCATTCAGAGTTAAGGCAGAGCAGAAGGTTTTAACATCCTTACAGCGACGTCCAGCAGCAGCTCTCCTCTGGTGCCGTGCAGGATCTTCACCAGGTTTCCGATGCTCTTCTCCCAGATGTAGAGGGCGTGCTGCCTGGCCGAGCCGGCCACGATGTACTCGCCGTCGCCCGAGAAACAGCAGCGCTTCCACGGAGTCCTGAGCAAAGATCACATTCCCATCAGGAGTCAAAACGACAGCGGACTTCCGATACGACGCGGTGAGGGACGCCGGCGTACCTGTTGACCAGATCCTGTAGTTTCTGCATGGGTTCTGGCTCGCCATCCCGGCCGCAGGTCAGGATCTCTCTGCCGTCGTAGACTCTGATGATTCTGTCGGCTGTGTTTATCAGGAAGCAGCTGCATGGCGGGAAAACAAGGTGGAGTTTAAAGCATCCTTTAGATCGCTTCATTATTCCGTCACCAAGCAGAACAGAACCAACTGGACTAGGGGTGCACCGATCCGATATTAGAATTGGATATCGGCCGCGATACTGACATAATAGCTGGATCGGGGATCGGAAAAATGAACAGATTCACTGGCCGACCCAGGTTTTTGTTGTTGTCGCAGCAGAACGTATTTCATGCGTCAGCTTAACATGTGTCGCATGCTAGAAGCAACATGGAGCCAGAGGGTCGGCTGTGTGGAGATATTTCATGTTTGCCACTCCAACTAGTTCGTCGGCTGTTTGCAATGTCTGCAAAGTAAATGTTTCGAGGGGAGGTGATATTACTGCAAAGTACAACACGACCACTTTAATCAAGCACATCCAGAAACACTATGGTAAGGAGCACGCTGAATTCCTGCACGTCAGCAAAACAAAAGGAGCGGAGTCAAAAAGGAAAAAAGAAGTCTTAGTTATGTTTAGTTAGTAAAGTCTGGTACCTTTAGTCTCTTCAAGTAAGGTATAAGGTGGAAGGTTTACAGTTTATTATTAATTCAACAATAGTATCAGATCGGTATCGAGTATCGACAGATACACAAAGCCCAGGCATCGGTATCGGGACTGAAAAAGTGGAATCGGTGCACCCCTAAACTGGACCAGAACCATCTCTGCTTCTCACCTGCCCTTTCGTGCAAATTCGATGGATTTGATGGCGGTGGTGTTGCTGGTGCCAGTCGTTACTCTGAAGGAAGCCACCAACTCCTGAGTGTTTGTGTTTAACACCAGAATCTGCAACATGACAGATGATGATGGTGAAGTCTCCGACCTCTGACCCCCTGAACCCTTTAGTGACTGTGACGGCGCCTGACCTTTCCTTTGGCGTTTCCGGTGTAGATGTACTCCCCCCGCCGGTCGAAGGCCGCCACCACGTTCAGATCCGAGTCGTCGTCTACAGGCAGGACCACGTGCTTGGAGTCGGACAGCGTCAGCAGGACCGGCGCCGACTTCATGGGACACACCAGCACCTTGTCTCTGAAACACACACAGCGTCCGGTCAGCCCCTCCCCTGGTGGCTCCGCCCCCGCGGCTGCCGGACGATCAGACACTCACATGTCCCTGGGATGGTACTGCAGCTTGAGGATGGGGGACGGAAAGCGGAACCTCTGGTCACAGTCTCCGCTCAGGACATCCCACTGGGAGACGATGTTGTCCGTCGAGGCGCTCACCAGTTTGTGTCCGTCTCGACTCCAACTGGAGCGAACACAAAAACGAGACACGATGAGGCGTCATGAAGGACAAGAGAAGTAAATTCCTGGTTACTTATTTATAGATTTAATATCTCACAAAATTAAAGCTGCACATGGTTGAATTAAAAAATGCTTCAAGTTCAACAGGATTTTTTTCTGTTAAATGGAAACGAACAATTTTTAAACTTGCAATATGTAGCGTAAAGACGAACACTGAGCATCAGTATTTATCCTCCTTGATGACAGCTTGATGACATCATCAAAATGTGCAATCGCGGTTGGCCGGTATAGTCAAAATCTCTACCTTTGGATAAATGTCTATCATATCTACCTTTTATATCGCCCACCCCTAGTCTCCATTTTCATAAATAATGTAGAAATGGTCACACAGGGTTTGAATTCTGACAGAAATCTGCAGCTGAAAGTCTGAACAGCTGTTTCTCACCACAGGGAGCAGACGGGGTGAATGTGTGCGCTGATGATTTTAGCGATTCCCCGAGTGAGGAAGTCCCAGATTACGATGCGCCCGTCGTTGCAGCCGACGGCCAGCAGGGTGCCCCAGCGGTTAAAGGTGCAGGTGAGAGCCATGCTGATGCAGTCCAGGGTGCCATCTGCCTCCTGAACACATAAAGGCGTATCACAGCTCATGGAGCTAAACATGCTTTTACTACTGAGGAACAAAAACCATGAATAACTCCTCATCAAGCTCCGGGTGAGTTAAAACATGGCGGCTTACCTCTGGGTAGTTCTGCCCGAACGACTCTACAAAAAGAGAAAACAAACAGATTAAACATTAATGTCATCAAAACAGTAACATATATCAGAAACATTCAGGTAAACATGAAGCAAATATCAACTTTAAATAGAAGGAAAACCAGTTTTATACCACAGACGAGTCTTTTATCTAACATTACAATGGAGCTGGAAGCACCTGGTTCCATTTACAAGATTTAATATCAACATAAAGTTGTCCTCCATAATCCGTGTATCATTCGTTCTATTTTTGATTGACAAACAAAAATCAAAAAACGAAAATGTGATTTTTTTTTTGTTATTTGTTTTTTAAATCGGAAACAAAATACGAAAAATGCCTTGTTTCTCATGTTTTAAACTGTTGTCTCGTCTCAAAAATACAACATTGAAAAACGGGCCGCATGAAAAAATGTGTTTTTAATATTTAACTGTTGGGATTTAGATGACCCGGGAATAGTTTTGCATGCGAAAATGCGGGTAGGGTAGCGACAGACACCATAGCAGCGCTGGAGCCACCCTCCACATCAATTATGGAGCTTCTCAAAACCGCTGCTACGGATCAACATTATGTTTTTGTGTTGGTGGTTGCTATTGGCTACCACAGATGTTACTGAGCCCAAGGGCGCCGCTGAGTGATCAGCTATAAGCAGACGGGACCTCTGACTGTATTCATGTGTGTTAAAATGTTTCAGTGACGATCGACCGCTGTGTTTTACAGCTGGAAGCTGAATGGAAGAAGCTCCGCCCACCACGGCATCTAAAACGAATAATAAAATAAAGTTACTTATCTGATGTCAGCTTTTGTTTTCTCAGGTAGCACCCACAGGGTACAAAATGGTATAAAAGGTCAAATAAAAACAAAACAAAATTTAAAAAAACATGAAACTAAGACAATCTACAGGGTTCGATCCCACAGCATTGTGGGAAAACTGCAGCAATGACTAAACCACTAGGCCAACAATTCCCTGCAGTTCTGGCTACCTCACCTGTATGATACATAGATCATTCTGTCCGATGGCTGGGGTAACAGTTTAATCCCAGATTAATTTGTTACCACTGTTGATACAGACAGTAATCTAAGTATTCATTTCATATTCCAGTTTGTCACACTCTGGATTTACTTTACTTTAAGGTTGTCTCACCAATTACAACTTTTCGTAAATATAAATTTAAAACTAAACAAGGCTGACCTGATTTGGGACTCAGATAGGATGTTTAAAATGTGTCCTTTCAAAATAAGAGTCATTAATCTGAACGGTAGGCTGTAAGGGTGAAATTATTGTCTCCATTCTAAAATGGCCTTACATTAGTTTAGAAAGACTACAATTTATTATATTTTTCTATTACTTTTTAACTAGCCTAGAATTATAATAAAAGACTGAGAAAAATACCAGTGTATCATATCACTATGTGCAAATTCTATTTGAATAATCCAGAATCAGTTCATGTGAACATCACACCATCTTTGTAATCTTAATTGGGGAGAAACTAGAAGTTAAACACAGCGGTCGATCGTCACTGAAACATTTTAACACACATGAATACAGTCAGAGGTCCCGTCTGCTTATAGCTGATCACTCAGCGGCGCCATTGGGCTCAGTAACATCTGTGGTAGCTAATAGCAACCACCAACACAAAAACATAATGTTGATCCGTAGCAGCGGTTTTGAGAAGCTCCATAATTGATGTGGAGGGTGGCTCCAGTGCTGCCATGGTGTCTGTCGCTACCCTACCCGCATTTTCGCATGCAAAACTATTCCCGGGTCATCTAAATCCCAACAGTTAAATATTAAAAACACATTTTTTCATGCGGCCCGTTTTTCAATGTTGTATTTTTGAGACGAGACAACAATTTAAAACATGAGAAACAAGGCGTTTTTCATATTTTGTTTCCGATTTAAAAACAAATAAAAAAGAAACAATCACATTTTTGTTTTTTGATTTTTGTTTGTCAATCAAAAATAGAAAGAACGAATGATACACGGATTATCCATGTCCATAATCTAACCTGTCCAATGATAGCTACCTTTTAAACATAAAATAAAAAGATAATAAGTTAGTTATGAATTAAAAATATACACTTAAACCTGGTCACACACTGATTGGATGTGTTTTACAGCGACGGAAAAATCCCAAAATATTCACATTAGATAATCAACATAGCTGATGAACTATCGATTAACTGATCACAAGTGTCGGATTTTATATTTTAGAATAATGTCATCAGAGAGACAACAAGACAAAGTTAGGAGCTAATTCTGGTATTTTAAATACAAAAATGAAGAAGAAAATTATACAAATAAATAACAAAATAACGAATTCCAGCAAGTAAAACAGTAATTAATAGATTTACGAAAGTGGTGGGCGATATCAAAAGGTATAAGGTAGAAATTAAATAAATTAATCCAAAGGTAGAGATTTTGACTATACCGGCCAGCCGCGGTTCCGCAATCTGATGATGTCATCAAGCTGTCATGTTCAGTGTTCATCTTAACGCTACATATTGCAAGTTTAAAAATTGTTGTTTTCCATTTAACGAAAAAAATCCTGTTGAACTTGGAGCGTTTTTAATTCAAATATGTGCAGCTTTATTGTTCTGCGATATTAAATTTATAAACAAGTAACCAAGAAAGCTGACTATTTTAAACTTTAAAAATATCTTCATCTTTATGTTGTGAGAAGTCTTGTGTTGCATTTAAAAAAAAAAGAAAAAAGATTTTAATATTTTTTAAATGCATTTTATACAATAAATGTTCTTTAAATGGTATTCAAATTTTTTTAGAAGTTGCTGTTCTGCTGCAATGTATCTGGAAAGTGAGAATGTTCATAAAATTTTGACATATATAAAGAAAAGAATACATGGCAACAGATATCGTTGACGCACGCTTTAATTATATCGCAATATAGATTTGAGGCCGTAATCGCCCAGCCCTAATTTATGATGTAATATAAATGTAAAAGAAGGGGTAAAGTACTCCCACATGTTGTGTTTAATGCGTCTCCAAATGCCCCAACAGGCAACATAAAAAACATAACATAGCTGGTGGAGAAACAAGAGGTCTCACTTTGACCTAAACTGTGTCTTTATCTCAACAAGTTCGTTCTTTATTCAGTGAAGTCACTCACAGTAAGCAGAGTATTCAGAGATTTTACAGTACCGATACTTCATAGTAATATTACTGTTAAAAGTTAAACGTTTAGTGCAGAAAAACAACTGAAAGTACAGTTTATTCCAACCAACCTCTGCTTATTAGTCTATTTAATCGGTTATTTGTCTGTTTATTAGTTGCATTTTTCCACAATATTTTCAATTCATTCGTTTTCTTTAAATAGCACTTTTGTTCGACATCTATATTTTTTTAAAGGCTTGGAATCACATTGTTTATAAATGATGATAAACAGATAAACCTCCTTTGACTCATCCCATAATACTTCCAGCGTTTTTACTCCATTTACTTTAGTGTTTCAATAGTGAAACCCGTTGTGAGCTACCAAATGGCCAAGCTTTAAATAGCTTATTAATTACATCATAAGGCCTTAGTATCACCAGGCGTTACATTTAGTACAGTCTAACCGACGTAGGGATGCTAAATGTGGCTAGTTGGTTGTTTCTGCTTCCACTAAAATGATTAATATTCATCTGTAAGTATTCACAAGTTTGTTCCTGATTTATCAATTCAACCTATGTAGCTTAACGCAAGTTAACAACTTTAATTGTTCTTATTTTTATTCTGATTCACATGTTAGCTGTTAGCATCCCAGGCTAACAGAGGAAGCTAACCAAAACAACCGGAGCGCTGCAGGAAAACTGATCCGTAGAAACAAACAAACAAAAAATCCTCTTTGCATGATTACCGAGCAGCTCGAGGTTCATCTCTGGTTCTCCGAGGGTCCAAGTCCAATAAATCCCGATTTCACGGAATATTTTAGTCAATTCTTATCGGTTTTGTTAACATTTGTTGCAACTGCCCTGAGAGCCGCGCCACCGAGGACCCCAAACATAGCCACCGAAGAAGCGCCTGAACTAAATGTGAGCAGCATCATTGCGATAGGGAGGGTTTGTATCCAGGGCCAAAAAACAGTAATATATAAATACATTATTAAACAACTATTTAATTTGATAATTATTTATTCACGCCTTTCATGTTTGACATGTGAATAAATAAATAAATAAATAAATAAATAAATAAATAAATAAATAAATAAATCGATGACCAAATAATGTAAACTAAATGAGTAAACAAATGTCAATTCAATTTTAAAACCTCAAACATAATATATTTATCTCAAAGGAAAATGAAATGTTGTTTTAACTCATATCATTCAAGTATTTTCAAAGAGTCGTTGTGGATGGTCATGCTGTGGGCAGGAAGGGTCTCCAGTAGAAGTGAGTCTTACAGCAAATCTGGAGAGGCCTCTGACGGAAGACAAAATTGCTGTATGACAGTCTCATGGCTTTCATAACATGCTAACAGCTCAATATCCAGGCAGCAAACACAATATTCCACAGTCACAAGTCCTGGATGACACCATCAGTTGTTGGCAAACTCTGCTAATCCACCTCATGTGCTTTTGTTGCTCCTCTTTAAATCTCTGTCTGTTCGTATGGTTAGAGAGATGTTGGAGTAGGGGATATGATCCTCATCCATTATGCTGGATGGAAGTGACCGTTTGAACTTCCTCCTTCTCTCTCTCCTCTTTGGTCCTGCTCTGCATCCATGAAGCCTCCTTTTCAATTCCTCTGGGAATTGGGCTCATAGTTCAGGTGTTATTTGAGCTTTCAAGATGCTAATCAGCTGCTCCCAGTTGTAAACACAATACCTTGTTGCCATGGTTACGTATGAAATAAATGAACAAGTCAATAAATAAATTGATACATTCAACAAATAACTGTCTTTATACTTCTTTAAATGTGTCAATAATTAAACTCACAATTAGATAATATTAGCGTAACAGGTTAAATTCATACAATAAAACTATTATCAACACCATAAATAATAAGTTTAGTCTTTATTTAATTCATCATTCCTGTTCACTAGTGAAATAACTGACACACTCAAAGATACTCTAACATCTGATTGGTTGATCTACACTGTAAATTAATATCAGACCATTTATAATAACCAGAGCAGTTGTGGGCCTGGACCCTAACTCCTAAGCCTAAATTCACAACGAGTTGCAGCAGTCATCCATAAATAATTTAAGTAACTACTAACAGTCACACTGGATTTTTTTTAATAAATACTCTTATCAACAACATATTTATTTAATATTTGTACTTATTTATAATTTTTTTTAAATACTGGTATATAAATAAATATTTAATCGGGCATTTGTTCTGACATTGTGCCACTTTTGGTCTGGCGATAAGTTATTTATTTTTTGGCTTACAATAGAATATTTTCCATTAATATCATAAATCATTTATATCACACAAGTATAATCTTTTCTCATGGTGCAATATTAATTATATTAATTATTACCAAAGTAAAAGTCTTTGACCACTTTTTAACTGTTCATTTCATAATGAAAAATTACGTTATGGTTATGATTTCCAAGCAACTTCTTCCTCAGATGGAAGCATGTTTTTAATCAATTTTTCTTTGAATAAAATTAAATAAATCCATAAATAAATGAAGACTAGTCATCACTAGTTACTGCTTTTAATGATACAGGTGTGTGTTATTATTATATCTACAGGGATCAGAAAATATACTGTTGCCATATATACCATCAACCTGAAAAAGGTCAAAGGTCATCTCCAAACCATCTAAAGTCCATCATCCTCCGGAGAGGAGAACATCTCAGACGCCCCAGCAGGTTCAGTCCAAGGTCAGAGCGGGAAGCCAAGAGAAATGACCAGAAACCCCAGAGCTCCATCTCAGACTCTACAGGCCTCAGTTAGCAGGTTAAAGGTCATGACCCCAAACCAGTATGGCTGCTGGGAAGGGTTGAAGGAGAAACAAGATGGCAGCAGGCCTGATGTCAACAGAGCTTCATCTGGATGAAGGACAAGACTTCAGGGACAGAGGAGACCAGAGAGGAGATGATGGACGAAACCAGACTTTGGAGCGCGTAGCTGTGATGGACACAGACCGCTGCATCCTATCCACTGATCCAGATGGATCCAGAAGGAGCGCATGCTGTGGGAAATATTCTGCATGCTCTTTCCATCAACAAAACATATCAACACAATCCTCTTTGGGAGTCTTTAACAAAACGTTTAAAACAATTGTGTTTTCTCACTCTCAACCCGCCTGCTTTAAAGAAACTTCCTCCCAGACCCCTGAAACGTTATTTATGTATTTTCCACCGGTGAAAAAACTTTATGCGACCTGCAGCAGGTATCCAGCAGGTACCCGCCCCGCTGCAGGACTCTGAACTGTAAGTTAACATTATTTTCAGTACACAGCGTATGGCTTTACATTTTCATTAATTGAATAAAAATATGATTCACCACCTGTTTATACACTGCTGTGCATATTGTAATGACACATAAAACAGAAGAATACGTATATATGAATAATTAATAATAATTATCCCCAGCAATCTTTAAACCACTCTCAAGTTTATGGTTATTGTCCCCAGTAACTTTTAAAAACAAACTGGCGCCCTTGCCTTGACCCCTCCTCCAACTTCATGGTTCTATTATTGACTATATTTCCCTCAAGTTTTAGTTAAGGAGTGTGTTTTATGTTGAACTGACAGAAAGTATTTCCTGCATATACTTCTGAGACTTCTCATCCACACCTTCTGACTACATGAGGCAGGACAAACAGCAACTGATCCAGGATCCGGGGAAGGATCCGGATCTGGAGCGTCAACAACCACCACACCCAGCTTCCTGTTTTCACAATAAAGGTCCGAATCTTCCTGATTTGGAAAAAAAAACAAGCATAAATATGACAGCAAGTCTGCTGTTATAGAAAAAAACCTAACAATCACAGGTAAATACATCAGTAAAAACATTCTCATACATATTCACACATTTATATGGTGGATGAAGTAACGTTTCCGGAGAGGATTTGAAAATGAAGAATTTGGAGTCGAGCTGAACCCTAAATGTTTAAATGTATTTTACTTTTGTCTACTATTGATTATAGTTTCAGAGGCCGGTAGAGTGCCCAAAATATACTCAAGGAAGAGTTCAATCTTCAATATATTTTTACTCAATAAAAGTAAAAAGTAGCAATCCCAAAAGAATTGCTCGAGTAAGAGCAAAAAAGTGTTTGGAAAAAAGACTACTTGAACAGTGAGTAACATCGGTTTAATATTTTGATGATGTCATCAGTCGGAGAAATATATAAGGTTTAGAGCAAATTCTGGTTTTTTAAAGACAAAAATGGACAAAATTGAGACAAATAAATGGGATTTCAAAATAACAATTTTTAAGCAGAAAAAACACTTTTCAAAGTCTATTTCTTTCGATGTATTTCAAATATTTACAGTAGGTAATGTAAATATATCTTAGAATAAGGTAAAAAGTGCTTCAGCGACAATTTATGGTGTTTATTTTATATTCCCTTTACCAACAAATGCATCAACAAGCTCAACAGACAAAGAAAATGACAATAAACCCACTTTATCTTGTTTGTTTTGATCTTGTTTAACTGTTTATAGATAATACAGTCTAAGATGAACCTCTTAAGTAATGCACAAGTAGGCTGCCTGTCTTTTCTACTCATTTCAACTGACTTTTGAAAACTGATCAGAAAAATCCAATTTATTTGCTATACAGCAACTGCTTTTTTTTTACAGTAACCCAAACCATTACTTTACCTGGTAACTAGTTCCTTTATTATAGAGTAAATCAGTTAATAACTCAGTTACTTTTTGGAACAAGTAGTGAGTAACTATAACTAATTACCAGAGGTGTGTAGTAACTAGTTACATTTACTTGAGTAACCTTTTGGGGTAAAATTTCTTTTAGGAGTAGTTTTGCTATGCCATACTTTTTACTTTTACTTTAGTAATATTATTATGACGTATCACTACTTCTAGTCAAGTAAAGTTTCTGGATACTCTACCCACTGTGAGTGCATTCACTGAGGTAAGAGCAAACATATGTTAATACACCAGCCACATACACACACCTACAGTTTATTAAAGGAGACCTCCTGTTTCTGCACAAGCTTTAGTTTTCTAATATAACTGTTGAGCTTGTTGTTGCATTTTAAGGTCAAGTGAATATATAGTAAACAATTGGCAAGAATCTGATGATGCAATATGTATCACTATACAGGGAGGACGATGCGATATGTTGTGATATATCGCGTTACTATGAGTGAGACGAAAATATTGTGTTTTTTTAAACATAATTTAACTGCAGAAAAACTGTCCCATCATTCTAAACACTCTAATCTGTTTCATGCTTTAACACATTAAAGTTTTATTACTAGATCTAGTCGATCCACTGGAACCAAGAAGGTGAAAACAGCCACAAAACTACCAGTTATACTTTTATATTTACTACAAAAATTACTGTCATCATTAATGGTTCCATTTAAATAAAAAATGTAAAAAAGTATTTTATTAGATACATTGCTTTTGAATATCGATACAATATCGTGACATTAAATATCGCGATATATCAGAGTACCGATATTTTCTTACATCCCTATTTAATACCATAAATTGTCACTGAAGTACTTTTTAGCCTGTTCTAACATGTGTTTATTCATTTCCTACTGTAAGTATTGGTATTATAATGAAAGAAATTGACTTAGAAACGTGTTTCATCTGCTTAGAATGTGTCATTTTGTAATCAAGTCATTTATTTGTATCATTTTTTGTTATAATTGTAATCTTTAAAAGACCAGAATTTGCCAATCATTTTATATTTTTGTCTGTGTGATGAGATCATTTTAAAAATATTAAATCAGATGTTATTCAGTACTCAAGTAACCTTTTTACCAAATACTCTTTTCACTCTTACTAGAGTAATTTTTCGGACGGCTACTTTTTATTTTTACTTGAATAAAAATATGTTGAAGTACTCTTACTTGAGTACAATATTTGGGTCCTCTCCTCTCCTATGCTAATGACCTTTTTAAACACCGTTGTGCACCCAGAGGTAGAAGGCAAGGCAACTTTATTAGTATAGCGCACTTTCAACAACAAGGGGATTCAAGGTGCTTTACATGGTTAAGAATATAAATAAATATAAATAAAAATAGCAGTAAAACACTGACAAACACATCATGTAAAAACAGCAATAAAGCAAGAAGCATATATAAAACACATGATACCTGAAAGCATGACTCAAAGCAGCTCTAAACAGAAACGTTGTTAGTTGTGATTTAAAGGAACTCCGTGTTTCAGCAGTTTTGCAGTTTTCTGGAAGTTTGTTCCAGATTAGAGGATCATAGAAACTAAAAGCTGCTTCTACTTTGACTGAGTGGATAGTTTTACTTTGAAAGGTCTTTACCGGAAATGTTCTGCGTGGCTACGCGTACTGTGACAGCGGGGTCTCGTGCGTGCGCGCGCGCGCGCGTGCGTGGTGCAGACGCCACGTCGGCAGAAGCAGCAGCAGCAGAGAGAAGAAGAAGAAGAAGAAGAAAGTCCGTAGAAGTGAGAGGAGGACTGAAGGCTGACATCTCCGTCTGCTGCAGGCTCCGCTGCGCTCCGGGAGACAACAAGCACTGGGAACAATGGTGAAGGTAAGGACGCACCAGTAAAGCAGCACAGACGCGTCTCCCTCCATGGAGCAGCTGTTTAAAAGGCCTGGAAGTGGGTCAGAGTGGCTGCAGATGAGCAGAAAACCTGCAGCTGTGGCTCAGTCAGACAGACACAGAGTTCAGGATGAAGCTCAGCTCATGTTTTCAGATGGACGCCAAGTTGTTTCATCACAATGAAGGTGAAGAACTTCAAGGTGTCACACGTTTGTACGCCAGCAGCTCAAAGGACTCAAAAAACTTGGTTGATTTGCAGAAATATCTATGAAATATGATTTGATTCACAGTGAGTTGGATAATGATTAAAAACCAGAACTCTGTGCTCCAACATAATCAGAGTGTTTAATTAATTCAGTTCTCCTTCACTGGATCAGAGCAGATGGAAGAGTTTCCCAATCCTCCCCAGACTCTCTGGCAGGATTCACAGTTTCATAACCAGCGAGCTCGTCGTCTGCTTTGAGTTTAGAGCGATGGCTCTCCAACGAGGGAAACGGTCAGAAAGGCCCGAAGCTCCATGTTGGAGCCAAACGTCCGGGTCCACCTCCATGAGTTCAGGTAAACCCACAGCATGCTTCATCTACTGTCAGGTGCTTCAGGAACTGCCTGACAAACAGGGCGGACCACCAGGAACCCAATGAATCCAGTATGGTTTCCTGCCAGAACTCGCGCGGAACTAAGATTCCGTCACGACGTTCTGTAGGGCAACTTTAGGAACCGAACCAGAAAGGACTCCCAGCTATCACTGAGCTCTGCTGTTTGGGAGCGTGAAGGTTTGTCCTGCAGCCGCCGTTGAGATGAAAAGGTGGACCGAACCAGAACTTTGTCAGCATCTTTCTATAGCATTGAGGTCCAAAAGCTGCTCTGAAGCCAACAGAAACGATGCAAACGTCTCTGGTTCTGGTTCCAGCTGCCTGCAGCATGCTGCTTCCATGGTGCGTTCAGGTACATCTGGTACACCGGAGTGTCTCAGCATCATGTCAGTTTTCCTGTTTTCCTTCCACCAGTCATTAAATGCATCAAACATCCACCCAGCTGCTGGTTTGTTCTCTGATCTCTTTGAGTTGAATAAAATCAGATTAATATGAGGAACTCTCTCTAACCTCATTTTCTGTTGGATTTAAAACGAGCAACTTGTTATTAAAAGAACCTGCAGCACATTTTCTGTAATATGGAGTTTTTGTCTATCATAACCCATTTCCGTTCCCAGCTCGTGTAATTAGTTGGGATTTGTGGACTCGGTCCGGTTTAGTTCCTGATGACACTTCAGGGTTTTCCCATTCCCTTTCTCTCCCAGGATGTGAACAGCGTGAACGTGGAGCCCCAGCCCGGGACCAGCCTGGCCTCTGACGAAGCTGAACCAGCAGACGGCCAGTCTCCAGAGGGTAAGCGCTGAGCGGAGGGACGTGGCTAAACCCTGGAACGTCACTGGGGACTGTGGTGCAATCTGGGCTCACATGTTGCTGCTTCTATTTTAGAAAGGCTTGTTTTGTCAGGGGGATCAGTGTTTGTGTGCACCAGCGGCTGCAGCTCCAGCTGTCTGTGTCGCAGCACAGAGACATCGGTTCAGGCGCCTCTGGGTCACCATGGTGCTTCGGCCTCCTGAGGATCTCCTGTCAGTAATTTCTAATAGACGAAGCATAACGAACGATAAAGTAGATAAACCTTTTAGTTGTGAGTAATAGTGGGCGATATAAAAGTTATAATGTAGAAATGATGTTAATTTAGCCAAAGGTAGAGATTATGACTATACCGGCCCACTGCGATTGCGCATTTTGATGATGTCATCAAGGAGGATAAATACTGATGTTCAGTGTTTGTCTTTACGTATTGCAAGTTTAAAATTTGTTGTTTTCCCTTTTTTAATAAAAAAAAACCTGTTGAACTTGAGATATTAAATTTATAAATAAGTAACCAGGAAAGTGGACAATTTTGAACTTTGTGTTTTATAACATTAAGCTTTTAATTTATTTAAAATATCTTCATCTTTATGTTGTGAGAATTTTTGTGTAGCATTTTTTTTGGAAACAAGATTGAATATTTTTAAATGCATTTTGCACTATAAATGTAATTTAAATGACTTTCTAAACTTTGTAGAAGTTGTTGTTCTGCTGGGATGTATCTGGAAGGTGAGAATGTTCATAAACGGTCATTTTGATATAAAGAAAAGAATATACTTACCGCACGCTTTAGATTATGTATCACAGTATAGGTTTGAGGTCATATCGCCCAGCCCTAGTTGTGAGCTACGTGTTGACTGGGTCAGAACAGAACCAGAACCGGTTCTGCTTGTAAATCAAGAGGATTAAAGCCTTTAGAAGGCATCAAATGTCTGTTTAGTGCTGAGAAGTGAAGATCACGCGGATGCTTTAATCAGGAGCTTTATGTCCTGATGGGGATTGTTGGGAGAGAAGAAAAGGTTTCTGGAGCGGGAATGTTCTGGTTGGATCCGACACGTCCGACCGTCTGGATTTCACCGGACCATGGCTCCGTCTCAGCAGGTGTTTGGTTCAGATGAACAACATAAAAACATGAAAGGAAGACCGGCCCGGTTCTTGTGACTCAGCCGGGTCCGTTTCTATTGTTACTGAGGTTCGGATCGCCAGCTCGTAAAACTAACTTGGTCATGAAACCGGCCAATGAGGGAAGGGGAGTCTGTGAGGTCAGAGTTCACAGATGAGACCAAGAACCAAAACTCAGTGATCTGCTAAGAGCTGCATGTTGAGGATATTTTCAGGATTTAGTCGGAGCCCGTTTACCGCCTCAGAACCATCTTGTGCTTCCGGCTCCATCCGAGGTTTTCTGAACCTCCCTGAACACAGCGCGACCCCTCCCCCACTGGTTTCTGGGAGCCATCACGAGAGTCCAATCAGCCAATCAGAAGAAGACTGGGAGCTAAGGGTTTCGTGTTTGAAACATGATCGTTCTAATGAATAAAGTGATAAACTCAGATTGCAGGGTTCTCACTAGTCTGGAATTTAATTTGAGCATTTCTCTGGATGTAAATGGCAAAAGAAAAATAAGAATATAGAAGAAAATCTCATTTTATTCCTTGATTCCTCTGTCCACCTATGCATCTGCCTGTTTTCATCCATCAGAGCAATTTGACCCAAGAGAAGTTAAAAGGTATTAAAGTGTAGGAACCCAGATTCAAGGTTTAACACAATAATCCATATTTAAAGTGAATTTACATGGATTATTTTAAAACTTTATGTATTTCTAAATTTAAATAAGAATCTACGAAGTTCTCTTATATCAGATCTTCTGTTCCTTCTGTGTTTCTGCTCTGTCTTCTCAAACCCCCAGACGGTCGTGGCAGATGGCCGCTCCTACTGAGCCTGGTTCTGTTGGAGGTTTCTTCCTGTTAAAGGGGAGTTTTTCCTCTCCACCGTCGCTACATGCTTGCTCAGTATGAGGGATTGCTGAAGGATTGCTGTGGTTGGAAAGTCTGCATCAACGGGGCCCAACCTCACGCCAATGACTGACGCAATCTGCTGGGATTCCTAACACAAAAAAACTAACTAAATGAATGAAAGCATTCAGAGAAAACTCTGGAATAAGGTTGTTTTCACTGAAGCTCACTCTTTAAAGGGAGCTTCGTGTTAAAGGTCAAATCTGAGGTGTTTGTTTTAATGAGGTAGATGTGGAAGAGGGCAAATCGCTCTGATTTATTTGGTTATTCCTACAGGTTATAAATTACCCGTGTTGGATCTGTTTTCCAGAGCCCGGGAAAGATCACGCCGTCGCTCCTCCCGGCATGGTGTGGCGGGTCACCGGCGGCCTCTTCAACGTCACCAAGGGCGTCGTCGGCGCCGCGGTGGGCGGAGTGGCCTGGGTGGGCGGGAAGAGCCTGGAGATCACCAAGTCGGCGGTGACCACGGTGCCGTCAGTGGGGGTGGGGCTGGTGAAGGGCGGAGTCTCGGCCGTGGCCAGCGGCGTCTCCAGCGTGGGCTCGACGGTCGCCAACAAAGTGCCGTTCACTTCCAAGAGGAAGGACAAGGCGGAGTGATGACGACGACGATGATGATGTAAGGACTGATAACTGATGGATTTCCCCCGCCCTGAGCCAACCGAGACAGGCCGATCTCGACCAATCAGATGCCACAGTGCCTTCCCCTGAACGCCTCGTAACGCCAGACTGTGCAGCTCTACGACACCGACCCAAACATGTTCTGCTCCATGTCCATGGCGACATCATGATGAACACTTTTACCTGTTTACAGACAGAGGCCACGCCCTCTTCTTGCTCTCCAACCTGCAGACGTCTGCTGAAACCTTTCTGTCTCCAGATGCTGATTGCTTTTTGTTCTTTCTGTTGTTTTGCTGAAGTATTATATTATTATTATATGAAATGTTGAAGGATCAGACTGGTTCTTCTTCTGAGCCCCGCCCCCTTCCTTCAACCTTCACTCTGCATGCAGGAACATCTCTGAAATACCTAAGGAGTGGCGGCGGTCGTACCGACACACGGCCTGCAGCGTCTTTATGGTGAAACATGTTGTGAACAGCCTGATGTCACTCAGAAAAGGTGAACTGTTCCTTTAATCAGATGTTTACTCTGCTGCGGTGCAGGAATCAATCTTGAGCATTTCAATGCAGCTGTTGTTGAGGAGTTCAACTATGAAAGATGTTTGTATTTTTTTTTCAATATATCAATAAAGTAGTTTAGAAAGTACTTTCTTTTCTTATTTTTTTTTTTTAAATCAATGTTTGGTTTTCACATGGAGGCTGAATTTAAAAAATAATAATTGAAGCCAAACCATCGGACAGTCGAAGCCCAAATGTTTGCTGTGGTACATTGTCTTAAATCTTTAGCAACACGGTGTTTAAATGCATCTCTGAGATGGACTGGCGGCCTGCCCAGGGTGTCCCCCGCCTCTGCACCAATCACTGCAACAATAAACCCATACAGACGTATGAGGTGCTGCTTGTAAAGTCAAAACATTAACAGCAATAATTTCGCTTATGTAGCCTGTCATAACCTACATACATGAGGGTCATTTTACAAAGTCATATTTCTGTCCATGTTAGCTCTTCATTTTAAATGTTACCATTTTAAATACAAATTTAGTTTGTAAGCTAAACGGTTAGCTTACAAACTAAACCTTTAGTTTCAAACTAGTTTGTAAGCTAAACGTTTAGCTTACAAACTATATATTTAGTTTCAAGCTGAACCGGATAGCAAAATATTTTGCTAATGCAAACTCACTTACCAATAAGCTAGACGATTATCAAAATAAAAGCTGTGGCTTGCTAACCTCTACCCATCTGTAAACGTCTGTATTACCATTTATCCTCCTACATTTAAAGCTGAAATGTTGGACATGTTGGGACGGGGAAAAAAACCAATGATGAGATGAAATGACCAATGTTCAGTCTAGCCAGTAGTTTGAGACCCAGCTTTTTTTTTGATTTTATTTTATGCTTTTTGGAAAATAAATTTGCATATTAGCTCAATATTTAGCCCTGAGCTAAATGTCTAGTTTGATGCTAAATATTTAGCCAGTTTAGCTTGCTAGCTTAAATAGTTGGGTTCAAAGTAAATATTTAGCCTGCTAACTAGTTTGAAGTTGGGTTCAAACTAAATGTTTAGTTTGTTGCTAAATATTTAGCCAGTTTAGCTTGCTAGCCTAAATAGTTGGGTTCAAAGTAAATATTTAGCCTGCTAACTAGTTTGAAGCTGGGTTCAAACTAAATGTTTAGTTTGATGCTAAATATTTAGCCAGTTTAGTTTGCTAGCCTAAATAGTTGGGTTCAAAGTAAATATTTAGCCTGCTAACTAGTTTGAAGCTGGGTTCAAACTAAATGTTTAGTTTGATGCTAAATATTTAGCCAGTTTAGTTTGCTAGCCTAAATAGTTGGGTTCAAACTAAATGTTTAGCCTGCTAACTAGTTTGAAGCTAAACATTTAGCTAGCCAGTTTAGCTTGCTAGCTTAAATAGTTAGGTTTAAACTAAATGTTTAGCTTACAAATTAAATATTTCGTTTGAAACTATGACATTTATAAATGTATAAAAAATATCTACGTAATTATGAACTTAAATTTTTTTTCTCATAATAGGCTAAATAGCCCATATTATCGCTGTTAATTTTTGACTGTACCTTAAACTTTACATGCTGAAACTTCCTCACTTTGCATTAAATGACCTCGCATGCAGGTTACTGGGAACTTTACAGCAGGAAGAACCTTTTCTAGATCATCGATCACTTCAACCTGAGAGGTTCAGCTGCAAAGAAGAATCCTCAGATTCATGGACATGTCGCCGGTGCAGAGCTTGCTTGACCCTGGCAGCAGGTGGATGTGAGTGCATCTGAATGCACATAAAGAGATCAGCAGCAGACTGGAGCAAAGTGATCTCCTCACATGTTTGATCCCAACTGGGACATTTGGAGGAGAAAAGATGAGAGCAACGGTGAAGCATCCGTGTGAGGTTTTCTCCTTCAGGAGAAACGTTTCCCAACAATCCAGGAACGGTTTGGTTGGTGATGATCTGTGGATGAAGAATCGACGGGTCACAGCGCTGCCTGAAGTAATAAAGTTCAGGACATCTGTCTGAATGTTGGAGCTGTGGTCAGGAAGCTACTCAGATCGCTGAGACTCTGTGGTCAGTTCTCAAAAAGCAGGTGGAGAAACGGAAGCCAAACGGCTGAGCTGGTCACAGTCAGTCAGGATTTGGTCCACAAGTTGGTTTCCAGCAGGTCAGAGAGAAGAATATTCACTGCAAACAGAAATTTGATAGTTTCAATGAGAAGAACCTTCAAAATCATAGAATGCTTTGATTTGTTTTCAGTTTATAATAATGTACAGAAATGTTGAAACAACAAAACTAAAGTTTTTAGCTTTGTATTTAGCAGATGAACACTTTTGGGAAAGTGTAAAAAAGAGCCTGGGGGATGCATCATCCCTCAGCTGATCATAAAAATTAAGATATCTCTGAAAATCTGCCTAGAAGTCGTAGGACTCCCACTCTGAACACTAGATGGCGCTATGAGTTCCCCAGGGACTCTGATGAACATAATCCATAAATCAGCATCAGAACCAGGGACTTTAAAACAAGCTGATAAAGAAGCCTGGTTCTGGTTCTGTTCTGGGGACGACTGTGTAACCTCTTCATTAAATTAAGAACATTTTGGCCAACCCTGAGCATGCTCTTCATACAACAGTGTCTTCAGAACCGCTGTAACACAGACTGCTACAGGAGATCCTTCCTGTCCACAGAACGTTGAATTATATGAATTAAAATATGTAATTTCTCTTTCGGGATCAATAAAGTATTTTTGAACTCAACTGAGGTTAAAACCCGTCCAGTTCGGTTCCTGTCCGCCCTCCAGTCCAGGTGGTGGCGGTAATGCAGCTGTAAGTTCGTCTGCCAGCCGCCATGTAACACCAGAAGGAGAAGAACCCGGAAGTGACGCCTTGTTTCATGCTGTTTCTTCCACATGATGTTTAACTCTGGAGGAGTTTGTGAGACATGAAGACAGGAGGAGTCCTGCAGCGAGTTTAAGGTGATTTTCACTGAACGCTTTGATTTCCTCAGCAGGATTCTTGCTTTATTAACATAAACATGATCAAATAAAAGCAGATCAACAGTGGGACAATCAGACCTTCACCTGATGAAGCACATCGGGTTTCATCTTTAATGGTTTCTAGGTTAGACTGTATATAAAGGGTTAGACATGATGAGACTCATTTCTGCAGAGGTTTAAAGCTAAAGTATTATTACGTTTATAGCATATATCAAAGATAATTACATTGCATTTTTTATTTATCGGATCTGTATTAACAAAGGAAGCTGATAAAGCTACCTTGGTTGCTCTAAGCACTTATTCAGTGATCAGTGCTGCAGAGCATCAGTCTGGTGGAGCTGCTGGTTTACTCTGGGGTCTTTCTCTGTTCACCAGACACTTTGTGTAGAAGATGCTGAGTGATTCTGAGGCTGCGGAGCTGCTGGCCTTCCTGACTCCCAGCACCAGGCCAGATGTAAAGGGAAAGGCCACAGAGTACATCCTGGGACTGTCTGGAAGCAGGTGGGAGGCTGACCTCTGACCTCTGAGGGGTTTTATGCTGGTTCACGTTTATCACAGCTGTTTGTTTCTTTCAGAGATGGCTGCCGCTTCCTCCGCTCTAAACCCCAACTCATAGCTGCTCTGTTTGCGCTGACCTCTGACCCCTCTGTTGCCATAGTGAAGGACTGTTACCACATCCTGATCAACCTGTCAGCTGATGAGACCCTGCACCAGGTAAGCAGCTGATCCTGCTCTCACTGAACACACAATGGTTGATGACTCAACCTAGAAGAGAAGCAAAACAGGGGTAGGAAAAGTTCCTGGTGAGATTTGGATGGTTCCTGTCACCTGTGTCCCATAGTAAAGGCTTTTTTGCTGATTTAGGCCCAAAATACAGCTAAGATATGCCATGCTAACATTGACCAATAAGCTTTTAATAAAACCTGAACTAAAATTAGCTTATGTTATCTGTTAGCTAAAATAGTCATATTTGCTATTAGTAGCATTGTTTACAATGCTACTAATAGCAAATATGATGATTAATATGAGTAGCTAAGATTTGCATGCTAACATTGACCAATAAGCTTTTAATAAAACCTGAACTAAAATTAGCTTATGTTATCTGTTAGTTAAATAGTCATATTTGCTAGCTAACGAGCATTGTTTACAATGCTACTAATACCAAATATGATGATTAATATGAGTAGCTAAGATTTGCCATGCTAACATTGACCAATAAGCTTTTAATAAAACCTGAACTAACATTAGCTTATGTTATCTGTTAGCTAAAATAGCAATATTTGCAAGCTAACGAGCATTGTTTACAATGCTACTAATACCAAATATGATGATTAATATGAGTAGCTAAGATTTGCCATGCTAACATTGACCAATAAGCTTTTAATAAAACCTGAACTAAAATTAGCTTATGTTATCTGTTAGCTAAAATAGTCATATTTGCTATTAGTAGCATTGTTTACAATGCTACTAATAGCAAATATGATGATTAATATGAGTAGCTAAGATTTGCATGCTAACATTGACTAATAAGCTTTTAATAAAACCTGAACTAAAATTAGCTTATGTTATCTGTTAGCTAAAATAGCAATATTTGCTAGCTAATGAGCATTGTTTACAATGCTACTAATAGCAAATATGATGATTAATATGAGTAGCTAAGATTTGCATGCTAACATTGACTAATAAGCTTTTAATAAAACCTGAACTAACAATAGCTTATTTTATCTGTTAGCTAAAATAGTCATATTTGCTAGATAACGAGCATTGTTTACAATGCTACTAATAGCAAATATGATGATTAATATGAGTAGCTAAGATTTGCCATGCTAACATTGACCAATAAGCTTTTAATAAAACCTGAACTAACATTAGCTTATGTTATCTGTTAGCTAAAATAGCAATATTTGCTAGCTAACGAGCATTGTTTACAATGCTACTAATAGCAAATATGATCATTAATATGAGTAGCTAAGATATGCCATGCTAACATTGACTAATAAGCTTTTAATAAAACCTGAACTAACATTAGCTTATGTTATCTGTTAGCTAAAATAGCAATATTTGCTAGCAAATGAGCATTGTTTACAATGCTACTAATAGCAAATATGAGGATTAATATGAGTAGCTAAGATTTGCATGCTAACATGGACTAATAAGCTTTTAATAAAACCTGAACTAACATTAGCTAAAATAGTCATATTTGCTAGCTAACGAGCATTGTTTACAATGCTACAAATAGCATGTTATGTATGAGTAGCTAAAATATGCCATGCTAGGATTGTTTAACGCTTACCATTGGCATTTTAGCTAACAGTGCTACGTTAGCTGGTATTATTGACGTTCTAGGCTAAAAGTCGCCTATATGCTACCATATGAAACTATTGTCATGGTTACGGTTCACAACAAATGTCATCAGGGGCTCTTCACAAGGCAGAAGGGCCAGTTATTATCCAGTTATGCTTGATCTAAACTCAGGCTCTGTTCCAATCACATGTTGTCCGGTTCAGCACTATTTATATTGCAGGACAGTCAAACACAGTCATGTTATCTCAGTTAGTCAGAGTCTTTAGTAGCAGTGTCCCATGAGGACAGCGTTGAAGCAGAGAAGCCAGTGTATGTAATAGCTCTCTCCATGTCTTCTTCCAGGAAACAGACACAGTTAAACAAAGATCTTCTGAAACAGGAGTGCTTTCTACTGAGAAAAAAAAACCTGAGATAGTAAAGGGTTTTTTGCAGCAATTATTCAATAAATAATGCATTAACGGACAGCTTATTAAATTAAAAACCTTTTATGTCGGTTTTATGGAGTATAACAGAGCTGTAGGTATTAAAACAAGCAGCCAGGAACTATTGCTATGATGACTTCAGTTGATATTAAACAGATTTTCCACTCCTGCTCCTCCTTTTCCATCACTGAGATGTTCTGTTCTCACGGCTCTTTGTGAACCTCAGCATCTCAACCACTGAACTCTAAACGAACCACCTGTTCACCTTTGACCTCTGGCAGCGGTTTAAGTTGGTTTCTCTGTAAAACCAGCTGGTCTGTGTTTATTTCTGTGTTTCTCAGGTTTTGGTCTCTGAGGTTAAAGTTCTCCCGGTACTGTTGAAGAACCTTCAGGATCCAGAATACCTGTTCTCTGATCACATCTCCACCATCCTGTCCAACCTGAGCCGCCATGAGAAGACCTGCAGGAGCGTGTTCGAGGTGGGACCTGAGCTGAAGATCGGCTCTGAACCAGACCAGACTTGAAGTCGGGCTTCTTCTCACCTGTCAGGTTGATGAAGTTCCTGCTGGTTGTTCTCCCAGGTCCTGCAGGAAGAGATTGGTCTGGCCCAGCTGGTGGAGATCTTCTGCAATGAAAGCTACAACAAGAAGGCAAAACTGCACTACTTGGGCCCCCTGCTGTCCAACCTGACCCAGGTCCCCGAGGCCAGGAGCTACATATTGGACCAGCACAGGTGAACCGATGATCACAGTCTACTCTTCTGACTTCAACATCTTAGTTAGATGCTTGCTTGATACTTCAGCAAAATTTCTCACAAGTAATTCAACCAAAAAGTTGAATTAATTCTCAGTTTATTCCACGGCCAGGACAGGTGGCAGAATCAGGGAGTCAATTTATCTAATTGTTCTGTTTATGAAGATTGGACTTTTGGGGGGGGAATTCCTTTATTCCTTTCCTTTATAAATACCTTCCTTAAATTTTTTTGAAACGGTTGTAAAATGTCCGATGACATGTTCAACTTATATAAATAAATCTTTAAATCAAAAATAACCTTTTTATTTTTTCAAATAGTATGTCAAGTAGAATGTTAAATATTGACAAAATAGTGATTTGTTTTATATCGGGATATATTTTGATATCAATATGATATGAAAAATATTATTTTGATAAGATTTTCTTTCCATATCACCCAGCCCTACTATGAAGACTTTAATACTTTAATATCACTATGGTTGGAATTTATTCAATTAAATTCAAAAAATACTTTATCGATCCCAGAGGGAAATTAATTATATAATATTAATATTTTGCATTGAAGCTGGAGTTTAGATGTTTAAATGGAACTTCATCATTGTTCTCCAACTTTTGACAGTTTTTTTTTTTTTACTAAATCCACCTATCATCAGCTGCACAGCCGACTTCTGAGCACAGTTTAAAGGGAGACGTGAAAATTATAATTAGCATTTTAACTAACTAATTCATATAAATAAATATGATTTTTTTCCTAGAGCCACCGTTCTGTTTTCCCATGATCCACTGCAGAGATGAAGCATAAACTGTGTGTTTGTGTTTCAGGTGTGTGATCCAGCGCTTGTTGCCGTTCACTCACTACGAGGCGTCGGTGGTGAGGAGGGGCGGAGTCATCGGCACCCTGAGGAACTGCTGCTTCGACCACAGTGAGAATAACAATCACCTTCCTGATTAACTCTGACAAAAAAACGTAGCAGACTTCAGGCTTCAGCACAGATTACTGCCGTCTGCGTCGTTTCACAAACCTAGCCGCGCTCGGTCCCAGGGGCGGAACCTACGCTTGTCTTTCAAACTATCCAATCAGAGCAAAGAACAACATGACGCATGCATGGCGACAGAGATCAGTCAACCGGGCCGTGTCGAAACAAACGACTTCAGTAACATATAAACCCCCTTCTGGCCCCCCTATCTATTAAAGGTAGAATAGAATGATCCTTTATTGTCCCACAAAGGGAAAGTTGAGCTGTAACAGCAGCAAAGTGACAGTAACTTTTCCACATTTTGTCACATTACAGCCACAAACATGAATCAATTTTATTGTAATTCCAGGTGAAAGACCAAAACAAAGTGGTGTACACGTGAGAAGTGGAACGAAAGTCATACATGATTCCAAACATTTTTTACAAATAAATAACTGATAAGTGGGGTGTGTGTAATTATTCAGCCCCCTTTGGTCTGAGTGCAGTCAGTTGCCCATAGACATTGCCTGATGAGTGCTAATGACTAAATAGAGGCACCTGTGTGTAATCTAATGTCAGTACAAATACAGCTGCCCTGTGACGGCCTCAGAGGTTGTCTAAGAGAATGTTGGGAGCAACAACACCATGAAGTCCAAAGAACACACCAGACAGGTCAGGGATAAAGTTATTGAGAAATTTAAAGCAGGCTTAGGCTACAAAAAGATTTCCCAAGCCTTGAACATCCCACGGAGCGCTGTTCAAGCGATCATTCAGAAATGGAAGGAGTATGGCACAACTGTAAACCTACCAAGACAAGGCCGTCCACCTAAACTCACAGGCCGAACAAGGAGAGCGCTGATCAGAAAAGATCAAATCAGATCAAAATGCAAAACTAACACTGCACATCACTCTGAACACACCATCCCCACTGTCAAATATGGTGGTGGCAGCATCATGCTCTGGGGGTGCTTCTCTTCAGTAGAGTAGTTGTAGAGTCTAACAGCTGCAGGGCGAAAACGGTTCTCTATTTATGGACAAGAAATGCAATAAACACACAATTAGAAATGCTTTAAATGGAACCTTATTTCCTGCTAGAATAAACAAGAAATAATAAATATACTTTTTTTTTTATCAAAGAACGCTTTACTTAAAACTTCCTCTACAACCAAGAGCTAAAGAAACACACTTCAAAATAATGAATTAAGTTAAGACTTCTAAAGAATTATTAAGAATTTAAACATGGACGACAATAAATGATCATTCTCTAAAAAGAATCATATGGAAACAATAGACCACATCGTTTATGAATGTTCCAAATGTCCTTCGTTTAGCCAAATTCTTTATCCATAAACACAGAGGGCTAAAATCATCCCTTATATTCAGTGTATTCTTAACTGATTAAATTTGAAATCCCTAAAACACGTCAACGCGTGATGAAAACCTGTATAACATGTTAATTATATTAATCCCTACTGTAAAAGTTGTATCGTCTTAGTTTGTTCTTCATTTCCCTGCGCCTAATTCATTTCTGTTCATCTGCTCCTTTTGAATCGACCCGTGAAGTTGTACAATTGTCAAGTTTCCATATTTGTTTGTACATGTATTGTTAAATAAAGTTTTTTTTTTGTTTTTTTTTACACACAAAGGACTTAAGTGCCTTAGTGCAAATCGTCCAAAGCCGTTTCAAACCAGCGCCGCCATCTTTGTTGTTTTGCTCAACGTCTGTCTACAAACACAGAGCGCTGTGATTGGCCCGGCCTACACTTAGCCGAGCCAATGGTAGTCCTGCTGAGGCTACAATGGGGCGTGGCCAGACCAACCTGCAGGGAAACATCTGTTTGTCTAGATTTCTGACACCAACCCTGAAGAACCTGAAGAAAACTGGATCAGGTCCAAAGTGATTTTTAGGGAAGCTGCTCTAGAATCAGAAATCGATCCAATCATTTCCTGGTGAAATATTTCATTCTGATCTGTAGCTCATCATGTGTGGCTGCTGAGCGACGCCGTGGACATCCTGCCGTTCCTGCTGCTGCCGCTGGCCGGTCCGGAGGAGCTCACAGAGGAGGAGAACGAAGGCAAGTCCAAAGAAGATCATCTTTAAAAGAATAGGAATATATAATTAATATATGTAGTTCAGTATAAGCTTGTTTATTGTTTAGATCCAGTCCTCACAGAGTGAAACATTTTAAGCCTTTATTTCTGTTCGTTTTCTATGATTCTGGTTCACAGCTGATGAGGAAACAAAATTCATTTTCCCATAAAATTTGATTATTATTGATTTTATTTAAATATTCGAGCAGATAGAGAACATGAAGCAATGTTAGATCTAAAGGAAGCCGTGCTTCTGTCTGGATTGTGTTCGCCAGAACAAGAACATAACTTAACGTTTATGTATTAAACACATCTTGAGTTTATTGTTTGGGGTTTATTAGATGTATTTTTTTTTTGGGCCAAAAATGAAGAGGAAAAAGAAAATCTGCATGGTAATTAAAAATAAATGAGTGGAATAGGTAAAGTTTTCAGCTGTATTTTAATTTAATTTACCTGTATTGTTTTTCTCTACCAGCTGCTAAACTTCTGATGCTCTTTCAGTCAAGGGTTAGAGTTAAAAAGCTTTCATACATCCTGGAGGTTTTACTTCCAGCCCCTCAGGAACCTTTTCCCCCCCAACATTCATTCAAGCCGCTTCTTAAGGACGACAGATGTTCTGCTGCTACCAAAGAGCATAAAGGTCCGATTTAAACCCGGTTCTTTGCTGCAGCGTCGACATGAAACGTTCAGGATCCTTCCTGCCGAATTTATTCTTGGTTCAGAGACGAGACGCCAAAATGATCCAAAGCAAACCTCTTTTTAGAAGATCTTCTTATGGGGAGCACTTTAACAGATTACAGCAGGGGTGTCCAAACTTTTCACCCAGAGGGCCAAAAATGTTCAGCTGAAAGTATTCAGAATGCCACCAGATGTAGATTTAGTTATAAAACTCATTTATTTCTTCATTCTTGTCTGCTCAACTATAAAATAAACATATTCTTTTTATGAAACAAGGAAAATAGTCGACAAAGTAGTCCTGAAACATCTACAGGTTGGCTTGGTTGAAGAAAAACAAACAATAAACTCATATTTTATTATTATTATTAATATAAATCATCTATTTTGTGTGTTATTTCAGCAAGAGGAAGCGGATATGGATCATTTTTGCTTCATTTCACCAAGTTTAATAAAAGGGAGCGCAGGATGCTTGTGCTCCTGTTTACTGTTACGTTTAATTAAAACCAAAGACGTGGCTAAAATAAAAGAGGAAAACTGTGTGTTGTTATTGGACTTCTGTGCTCGTCATGGATTGTCCATAACAAACACCATGTTCAAGCATAAAGGTGTCCATATGTGCACTTGGCACCAGGACACCTTAGGCCGCAGCTCAATGATCGACTTGGTTGTCGTCTCATCTGATCTGCGGCCGCATGTTTTGGACACTCGCGTGAAGAGAGGGGCAGAGCTGTCCACTGACCACTACCTGGTGGTGAGTCGGCTCCGATGGTGGGGGAGGACGCCGGACAGACCTGGAAGGCCCAAACGTGTTGTGAGGGTCTGCTGGGAACGTCTGGCAGAGTCTCCTGTCAGAAGGAGCTTTAACTCACACCTCCGGCAGAACTTTGAACACGTCCCGGGGGAGGGATGCTGTCAGGCTGAAGAAGGAGTCCTACCGGGTCTTTTTGGCTTGTGGGACCCCTGAAGCAGCTGATAGGTACCGACAGGCCAAGCGGGATGCGGCTCGGATGGTTGCTGAGGCAAAAACTCGGGCGTGGGAGGAGTTTGGAGAGACCATGGAAAACGACTTCCGTACGGCTTCGAAGAGATTCTGGTCCACCATCCGGCATCTCAGGGGGGGAAAAGCGGTCTGCCACCAACACTGTTTACAGTGGGGATGGTGTGCTGCTGACCTCGACGCGGGACGTTTTGGGTCGGTGGATGGAATACTTCGAAGACCTCCTCAATCCCACCAGCACGCCTTCCAATCTGGAAGCAGGGTTTGGGGACTTGGGGTCGGGCTCTCCAATCTCTGGTGCCGAGGTCACCGAGGTCGTTAAAAAGCTCCTCGGTGGCAAGGCTCCGGGGGTGGATGAGATTCGACCGGAGTTCCTCAAGGCTCTGGATGTTGTGGGGCTGTGTTGGTTAACGCGGCTCTGCAATATTACGTGGACATCGGGGGCAGTTCCCTTGGATTGGCAGACCGGGGTGGTGGTCCCCCTGTTTAAAAAGGGGGACCACAGGGTGTGTTCCAACTACAGGGGGATTACACTTCTGAGCCTCCCGGGTAAGGTCTATTCAGGGGTTCTGGAGAGGAGGGTCCGACGGATAGTTGAACCTCGGATCCAGGAGGAACAATGCGGTTTTCGTCCTGGCCGTGGAACACTGGACCAGCTCTACACCCTCAGCAGGGTCCTGGAGGGTGCGTGGGAGTTCGCCCAACCGGTCTACATGTGTTTTGTGGACTTGGAGAAGGCGTTCGACCGTGTCCCTCGGGGGGCCCTGTGGGGGGTGCTCCGGGAGTATGGGGTACCGGGCCCCTTGATACGGGCTGTTAGGTCCCTGTACGACCGGTGCCAGAGTTTGGTTCGCATTGCCGGCAGTAAGTCGGGCTTGTTTCCAGTGAGAGTTGGACTCCGCCAAGGTTGCCCTTTGTCACCGATCCTGTTCCTAACTTTTATGGACAGGATCTCTAGGCGCAGCCAAGGTGTTGAGGGGATCCGTTTTGGTGGCCTCAGGATCGCGTCTCTGCTTTTTGCAGATGATGTGGTCCTGTTGGCTTCATCAGAACGTGATCTACAGCTTTCGCTGGAGCAGTTCGCAGCCGAGTGTGAAGCGGCTGGAATGAGAATCAGCACCTCCAAATCCGAGGCCATGGTCTTGAGCCGGAAAAGGGTGGGGTGCCTCCTCCTGGTCAGGGATGAGGTCCTTCCCCAAGTGGAGGAGTTTAAGTATCTGGGGGTCTTGTTCACGAATGAGGGAAAAATGGAGCGGGAGATCGATAGACGGATTGGTGGGGCATCTGCAGTTATGCGGGCGCTCTACCGGTCTGTCGTGGTGAAGAGAGAGCTGAGCCAAAAGGCGAAGCTCTCGATTTACCGGTCGATCTACGTTCCTACCCTCATCTATGGTCACGAACTCTGGGTGGTGACCGAAAGAACGAGATCACGGATACAAGCGGCTGAAATGAGTTTCCTCCGCAGAGTGTCTGGGCTCTCCCTTAGAGATAGGGTGAGAAGCTCAGTCATCCGGAGGGGGCTCAGAGTAGAGCCGCTGCTCCTCCACATCGAGAGGAGTCATTGAGGTGGCTCGGGCATCTGGTCAGGATGCCTCCTGGACGCCTCCCTGGTGAGGTGTTTCAGGCACGTCTCACCGGGAGGAGGCCCAGGGGAAGGCCCAGGACACGCTGGAGGGACTATGTTTCTCGGCTGGCCTGGGAGCGCCTTGGGGTTCCTCCCGAGGAGCTGGAACAAGTGGCTGGGGAGAGGGAAGTCTGGGTCTCTTTGCTTAGGCTGCTGCCCCCGCGACCCGACCCCGGATAAGCGGAAGAAAATGGATGGATGGATGGAACTATGTGTTGAAGAAGATTTAAGGAGTTACTACCTAACGTCTCTTTTTAATGTCTCTGCGTCGACCGACTTTACCAGATTCATTTCATGAAGTCACCTCTGCTCTGTTTCTGTTTAAAGGTCACACCTTTGTACCTGGAGGTGTTTTTTACTCACCTGTAGAATAATTCAGACTCTGTAAAATCATCATCTTCATCTCCTGCATGGAGGAAGCTGAAGAGAAGCTGCTTTTTGCTGTTCAGGTCTGCCTGTGGACCTCCAGTACCTCCCCGAGGACAAGAAGCGAGAGAAGGACCCGGACATCAGGAAGATGCTGCTGGAAACGCTCCTCCTGGTACCAAACACACACACACAGATTTGGGATTCTAAGCCGGATTCCTCACCGTCGTTTTCCCCTCGCAGCTGACGGCGACCAAAGCCGGCCGGCAGACGCTGAAACGGAAGAACGTTTATCCCATCGTGAGGGAGTTCCACCGCTGGGAGAAGGATGTTCACGTCGGAGCCGCCTGCGAGAAGCTGGTCCAGGTGAGGAGCGTCGCGGCGCGGCGCCGCCAGAGTCCGAGGAGCTAACGCTAACGTGTCCGTCCCCCGCAGGCGCTGATAGGCGACGAGCCGGAGCCGGGCATGGAGAACCTGATGGAGGTGGAGATCCCGCAGGAAGTGGAGGAGAAGCTGAGGGAGGCCGGCGCCAGAGAGCAGGAGGAGCTGGAGAAGGAGGAGGAGGAGGAGAGGATGAGGAGGACAGAAGAAGAAGAAAAGGAGAATTCCTGATCCCACCTTTACTTCTTCCCATCATCCTCCAGAGGAACCTTTCCTTCCTACAGGGACAAAGAGTCGGAGCGGATGAGACGGACCAGGAGGAACAACCAGGAACATCTGATTCATCAACATGTTGTTCGTGTCGAAATGAATTTAGGAGATTTCATCCTGAGCTGCTTCTCAGGTTCATCTTCTATTGTTTTACAATGTTTTATAGTGAAAATAAAATCTGATTTTTCTGTTTCCATAGCAGAAGAATAAAGAAAGATCAGTTGTTATTTTATTGCCTTATCTTCCTAGGAATGCCAAAAGTATTCATACTCCCATAACGTTTTCCTATTGTCTTGCATTACAACAGCAAACGTTATTTTCTTTTATTGGGATTTTATGTGGCAGTAAATCGTCATGAAGTAGGAGGAACATTGTTTATTTAAAATGTAATTTTAGAAATGTTTTTTTCTGTATTCTGTTCATTTGATTTAGTTTTAATTGAATCAAATATAAATCTGGATTATTTAATTTAATAAATCCAGATTCGATGGCATAGAGAAATAAACGTAAATTTTTTATTATTATAAGAAAACCAATAATTAAAAAGTTTAGAGTAAATTTAGTAGATCTGAATGTTTTTATGCTGATTCCTTTTGGATTTAATGATCCGGCTTCATTATATTTTCAGACAGTTTGTTGTTTTAAATCAGATTTCCACATTCTTCTGCTGCCAGGCGGGATTTAAATGACCCAGCCTGACCAGCAGAGGGCAGCAGAGGGCAGCTCAGTCTCTTCTTCCTTCCTTCATTCACTCCTTCCTTCATTCTGGGCATTCTGTTCATCTTTAAGTTGAAAACAAACAGGAAATGAAGAATGTTTTTAGTGGAGGGCGAAACGAAGATTTAACATGAAACCAGATCAGAGTCAAATCTTCCTCTGTCCCTTTAAATGCTTCTGAGACAGCTTCTCTTCACGTTTAGGTTTTTAAAAAAGCTGATTTTTATAAATTTGCTTTAAAACGTTACTAGTTTTTAATTAAATGCAGAAAACGAAGCATTTTTTAGGGTTCAGACGAGAAATGAGAGTTTGTCGTCAGAGTTCTCCCAGATCCGGCTGTTGGTGCTGATGTGGCGTTTCCTTATCAGCCTCTCTTGTTAGTTTTTCCACCTCCAGTCGAGGTCAGATCCAAAATGGGGTCATTCCGGTCTCCAAACGCTCCGACAGGTCGTGTTAGCACCTGAACGCTCCCATGAATGCGTCCTGCTGAGGTTAGATCTCCAGAGGCGAACTGAAGGATTTATCTGGACCACAAAACACTGCTGGGTGTTTTTACTTCCAGCCTCGATCCTTCAGACTTCTTTGTTGGAAAACTGAAAACTCTCGCTGTAGTTCCTCTGAAACTAAACCAGATTTAACCAGAGCTGTGCTAAAGTTTTTTTTAAAAAAAAGGTTTTATCTGTTCCACGATGAGACGCCCAGGAAGGAAATGTGATGAGAAAAGGTGTAGAGAGTCTGCAAAGACAAAGATCTGGCAACCAGAGAAGCAGGGTGAGGATGAGATGGAAGAAACGGTTAAAGTTCAGTGGAAGGAAAACCGTGATGGTAACGTCTGAAAGAGCTACTAATTAGATGTTTTGTTCCTCTCCATTGTTGCCACATGTTTGCTCGGGAGCAGCGATTGTTGCAAAGAATGAAGTCAGAATCTTTTTACCATCGTTCACTTCATTTTTATTACTAACAGGACTGAACTGGAGAGAATCAGGTTTCATGTTTATCTAAATGATTTGATATGAATTGAATTTTGACCTGGTTCTGATGAGATTCTGGAACCTCGCTGCACCAAACTGAAACCCTGATCCAGGATCATCTAAACTAAGCCAGAAACTGCATAATGAGGTTTTTAACCGAAAGAAAATGCTTTAACAACATAAAGATGAAATTAAAAATGAATTCTAGCTGTTAATTATTGACATGATTCCAGAAACAGTCTTGGTTCAGACTCACGGTGGCTTTGGGTCAAACACGTTCCGGCTTCCCGTGAAACATCCCACAGAAAAAAACGGCGTTTAGCCGTGAATAAAACGACTGTGAGGATCCAGATCTACAGCTCCTGTTTCAGATTTTTACCTGGATGACCTTCAGACGACCTTTAGATGACCTTCCCATCCTGGAGAGAGAGGTTCCCTTCCAGACCCGACTCTGCAGAACCCAGCGGGTTTATCTCGGGAGGAAACCCGTTGCCTTCAGACTTTTATTCTTAAACATTTAAAATGTGAATAAACGATTAATAAACTGAGACATAATTTGATTTGTGGGCTGCACGGTGAGGCAGCGGGTAGCAGCAAGAAGGTCCTGGGTTCAAATCCTGGTCTGGGCTCCTTCCCTCTGTAGTCTGCATGTTCTCCTGGGTCCATCATGGAGGATTTATGTGACTCACTTCATCTAAATGGACCCAAGTTACAGCTGACTTCTTCATAATCGTTCATTCCAAACAATAACATCTTTTGTAGTTTAACGTTTAATGAACCATAATAAAAACGAGTTTTCTCCCTGTTTTAGGTTTGAGAGGAAGTTGTAGTTCTTGGAAGGAAAACAGACTAAACTAAAGGAGAACGGCTGACGGTGTTTTCTGGGTGGAGCAGGTGAGGCATGTCAGGTATTTGTTAGAACAGGTTTCTTCTACACCGGTGAGTCTTGGAGACGTTCCTGGAGGCCCAGAGAAGCGCCACTCCTTCTGAAACGGTTTACTTTGTCGTTTTATGCAGAAAGATTGGTGGAAATAATCTCAGTTATTCACTGAGAACTGGAGAACCCGAGCCCTTCCTCTGCTCCAGAGAGCAGACATTCGTGTTGTTGTTTCTGCTGAGCCTCTGTGGGCGGGGCTGTGTGAGGAACCAGCCAATCAGAGGGCTCCGTCCTCCTCCTCATGTGTTTGTTGGTGTTTGCTGTACGTGCCAGACGTGTCCTCCCTGCGGCGGCTGGCTGGTTGGCCTGTTTCCTGCGTCCTGGTGCTGGTCCCAGGTCCCTGCTGGACCTCTGGGTTCTGGTCAGAATGGAAATAAACCTGAGTCTGATGTCAGCCTTCTCTGCAGCCTTTGGCATGATCCAACTTATTGTTAGGTGTTTCTGTCTCCAGCTCATTAATGCTCAAAACATGCAAAACTTTGATTTATTTAGCTAGAAATAGAACATTTAGCAGATTTTTTATAAAATAACATGAACTCTAGAAACTAAACATAGTTTCCACTAGGGATGTGAGAAAATAGCGATACACCGATATATTGCAATATTTTATTTCCCAATATTGTATCAATATTCAAAAAAAATCTTTTTTTTTCCTTTTTTTTAGGATTTGAATGAAATCATTAATGATTACAGTAGTTTTTGTAGTAAATCTAAAACTTTAACTGGTAGTTCTGTGGCTGTTTTCACCGTCTTCGTTTCAAGTGGATCAACTAGATCTAGTAATAAAACTGTTAAAGTATGAAACAGGTTGGAGTGTTTTTATAATGATGACAGTTTTTCTACAGTTAAATTCAGTTTTAAAAATCACAATATATCGTCTTACTCAGTATCACAATATTTCGTATCGCGATACAGATCGTATCACCAGATCTTTACCAATACACATCCCTAATTTCCAGTGATCTTAATTAACTAAGTCGTCTCTTGCAGCTTCTACAGAATCTAAGGAGGAAAAGGTAGGTGCTGCTAATGATACACTTAAAGTGGGAAAGGTTAAAGGTCATCTCCAGACCATCTGAAGTTCTCCTACAGCTGCCAACCTTCCCGGGAGTGGACGTCGCAGCAGATTCAGCCCAAGGTCAGAGCAGAAACCCCAGAGCTCCATCTCAGATGCTACAGGTTAAAGGTCATGACCCTGAACCAGGGTGGCTGCTTGGAAAGGTTGAAGGAGAAACAAGATGGGGGCAGGACTGAGGTCAGCGGAGACAAGACTTCTGGGGAGAGGAGAGCAGAGAAAGCATAAAGCTAACCAGCGAGCACTTCGTACCAGCTGTGAAGCACGGTGGTGGAGGGATGATGATTCGAGATCACCTTGCAGCTACAGGACCTTCTATAAACTATTCAGTAAACCAACGTCTTCTAGAGTCAAATGTGAGTCCATCTGAAGATGAAGCCATCGACAGAACAACTCTGTTCGGGATATTAGAAAGGAACCTCATATTTAATTATAAGTTTCATTCAAAAACACGGTGAGAGACAGAATGGCTTGTAGATTAGATGTTATTAAGCCCTCTTGAGGAATGAATTATCTGAAGGAACCAGAGGAACCACTCCCCCGTCACAGGAAGAAACCTCCAGCAGATCCAGGATCAGTAGTCATGATGGTATGTTGTAATGAAACAACGATGCTTCATTTAGCTCCTCCCCAATATGATCAGAGAAGAACGGTTCCTCATCTACAGTCAGATTTCATCTAAGAACATATAAATTAGTGGAAAATCTCAAAAACCAACAACTTCTTGATCAAGACAAGTCTGAAGTCAAGTTGAAGTTCAAGGTCAAGGATCAATAAGAACATTTAAAATTGATTATTTAACAGTAGAAGAGCTTTAAACTAAGTGTGTCAGATGATTGCTGGTTATAATTCAGAATTTGAAGCCTTTAATGACTCAAAGTTTCACTCTGAACTCCTGGGTCTTTGGTTTGGGGATTTCTTTGGGGCAAATTTGGCAGGTTGGTCAAAGAAACTTGCATAGTTTAGTTTTTTTTTTAAGTTGAAGATACTAAAACTTTGGAGCGCTGTTTGCAAAGTCACACAGTCAAAAGTTAAACAAATCGGGGTTCTTTTTTCAAAATAAATAGTTTACAATTTTAATATTTAGCTCCAAACTAAGCATTTAGCTTGATATCTAAGGATTTAGTCTACAAACTAAATATTTAACTTTGAACTACATATTTAGTTAGTTTGAGGCTATAGCTAGCAAGCAAATCTGGCTAATATGCAAATGTAGTGGGAGTGGACTACCAAAATAAAAGCTGTGTCTTGCTAAGCTCCATAAACTGAATGTCTCTTTTTCCTTGTTTATTGTCCCGACATGTCCAACATTTCAGCTTAAAACGTAGGAGGAGCCGTTTTATCGAGAATACAGATGTTTACCGATGGATTTACAGCAACAGGAGGTTATATAGACAGACAGATACTTCATTTATCCCCAAAAAGGGGAAATTCACACAATATTTAATTTATAAACTAAATAATTAGCTTGCAAGCTAAATATTTTATTTGAAAGTTTGACGTTTATAAATGAATAAATAATATTGACGCAAGTATGAAAAATGAACCTCCGTTCATTTGTGTCATGACAGACTAAATAACCCAACTGCAAATCTTTGATTGTGTAACTTTACAGACGGTAAAGCAATCTGCCTTCTGATTGGTTAGTTTTTTTTTACTTACTGACTAATCAGTACGTTTACATGCACATCTAAATTGAATTTTGTCAATAATCCAGTTAATACCTTAACCAGAAAGGGAGCCTTTATCCCAGTTTACATGTTACTCAGAAAATAGAATTATTGAATGAAGTGACTCCAGGACACTAGGTGGCGACATGCGCCCTTTCACATTGTAATTCTGCTGGTTGGCCTAGCGCGTCACACAGATTGTAAATAAATGCTGACAGCAGCGAAGCGGACGGAGTAAAAGCAGGATATGATGCACAGTGAGCGAAGAAATGGACGACAGCGCTGCAGCACAGAACATTTAGTACGTTTTGTACCGTTACACTTGTTGTTGCTGCTGTGTTGTTGTGTAGCCGTGTTGTTATTCTCGCTTCTGTGGTCTCGTCACTTCCTGTGTTGGAGTTACATCCATCTGAGAGGGTTAGTCCAATTAAGAGAACTCCATTCAGTTCGACTCCAGATGGATTAAGGCATTTATTCGTCTTTCTCTTACTGCATGTGAACGCACTGACTGCTGTGAGCAACAAAAACAAGGTCAAAGTTCAAACCCACAATCTGGGAGTCAGACGAGGAACCATCAGATCTTGGTGTGACTTCATCTAAATAATACATTCATTTATGAGCTCTACGCGACGCACAGCATCACAGAAAATAAAAACGATCTAATCTGCTTCTCTTCTTCTTTACTTCTCTTTAATCCTTTCTTCTTGTGGATGTTTGTAGTTTGAACCCACAGAGCTGGCTGAAAAACATGTCTGTCCACCTTCCACCAGCAGGAGGCGCCCAAAGCAGCCCCGTTCACATACCAGGATTTTTTTACCAAATGGATAAAATAACAAGAATGCATGAGCCACAGTGTTCTCACAGAGACGGATGGTGTCTCTTCCTGTCACACTAACATGTCCGTCAGTGTTCGCTCGGGTTTTACTTCTGCTTGTCAGGCAGAAATAAATCCTGTAACACCCGGATCATGAGACAAAGGGGTGAAGACGAGGTTTAGGATTCAGCTCTGAGTCTGAGTCTGCCTACAGCGGACTGACAGCCAGCTCGGTGAAACATTCAGCACTCTGCTGAAGAGGAGCTTTGAGCTCATGCTACCAGAATAACAACACAACCCCTCCTCCACCCGTTGCTTCATGTGGGTGTCCACCTTTCTGAGGGCCTGTTGACACAGACCAGAGGGGGTCAGGAGATCCACACCGCTTTCACTTCTCATCACATTTAGGGATGGATTTCACCCACATCTGGGTACTGTGGGCTGCAGTCTGCAGAGTTACACAGCAAATATTTGGGTTATTTAGCTTCTCATAACTTTTTCAAAGCCATATTTGCGTCCATGCTGTTTATTCATTTATAGATGTGACAGTTTTTATTTTGTTAGCAAACTAATTATGTAGTTTATGAATTAAATATTTAGCTTCAAACATCGTTTCAAACTAAATATTTAGTTTACAATTTAAATGTAATCCTGCTAAATGGTATCCTGCTTGGCTGCAATGCCCTGTTGGACGGGGGGCATCGACTGGGATGATCCTCCCAGTAACTGAACATCCACTGTGTCCTGTTATCAACTTTTTACTTTCTGTAACATAGAAAGTTCTCTTATATCAGATCTTCTGTTCCTTCTGTGTCTCTGCTCTGTCTTCTCAAACCCCCAGACGGTCGTAGCAGATGGCCGCTCCTACTGAGCCTGGTTCTGTTGGAGGTTTCTTCCTGTTAAAGGGGAGTTTTTCCTCTCCACCGTCGCTACATGCTTGCTCAGTATGAGGGATTGCTGAAGGATTGCTGTGGTTGGAAAGTCTGCATCAACGGGGCCCAACCTCACGCCAATGACTGACGCAATCTGCTGGGATTCCTTAAATAGGAAACTTTTTAACTGATTGGAATGTTTGTATAAATGTATTTAAATGACTTCTTGTTAAGTGCCTTGAGATGACATCTGTTGTGAATCGGCGCTATATAAATAAACTGAATTGAATTGAATTGAAATGTTTAGCTCCAAATGAAATATTTGCTTTCCTTTTATTTTTGATACTCCACTTCCGCTTCTTGGCAAGAGAATTTGCATATTAGCTAAATATTTAGCTCCCAACAAAATATTTTACTGGCTTTTTGATTTGTTGACTAAATATTTACCTTGTTAGCTAAATATTTAATTTGTAAATTAAATATTTAGCTTCCTGACAAAATATTTACCAGCAGGTTGATAACTAAATATTGAATTTGAAAATAAGTATTTAGTTGGCTAACTAAATATTTAGTTGGCAAACTAAATATTTAAGTTACAAATAAAATATTTGGTCAGCAAGTTAAATATTTAGTTTTAATTTGTTACATTTATAAATGAATAAATAACATAGATGCAAATATAACTTTGAAAAATGAACATTTATTTCTCTTATGACAGGTTAAATAACCCAAATTATTGCTGCTAATTTTTGACTGTGTAAGTTTACAAACAGCAGCCACTGGGTAGCAGTTATATCCAACTGCCAACTTCATATCCACTGATCCGAACGTAAGAAAACCTGCTTCCCCGGTTGTGTTTGGTCATGTGAGTCATGATAAAAGCCATTGGCTGAAATCTGTTGTGTGTTGTTGTATCTTAAGCTGCTATTTACAGTAAAAACAGATACCATCAACCCACACGCCAACATTTCTCCTCACTGTCTGACATTTGATCCAAAGAAACTTTTTCTGGTTTAGGTTAGCTTTGGATTTCTTAAATTATTTCTATCTGCTGAAAACCAGAATGATGAGACAGAGAATATTTAGAGGTACTTTTTTTAATACTTCCTTTAGATTCAGAAGTTTGCATGAATTCATCAGAATATCTTTTTTAACTCTACGTCTTCGGTCAAACCTTTTGGATTTCCTGCCCCAGATTTACCTTCCTGGCTGATGTCTCTAGATGTTGCCTCTACATTTGAACAATGTTCTCTCCTCATTATGCGATCTATTTGGTGAGGTCAGTCCCTCCTGTCTCATGATGCTGCCACCTCCGTGCTTCACATTAGTAATGGTGTTCCCTCTTTTTCTTTCTCTCCAAATGTAATCCAGATGATTATAGCCAAAGACTTGTTTTAATGTCATCAGACCAGAGGACACGTCTCCTTTCTGAGCCCATGTTTCAGACGTGTTTCACTGTATTTAATGAGATTCTCTCACAGCTTCTGGCCTAATTTGCATAATTCACACCAAAAAACCTCATTTGTTTATAGTAACATCTTGTTGTGTCCTGTTTACATCCCTTTGTGTTCATTTCAGGGTTACTTTTTAGTCACTTTCCCTCAGTTGGCAGCGTACTGAAACATGATTAAATAAGACTATGAGGATGAAATGAGGACACCGGACCGGCTTCAAGAACACTCTAAGAAACTCTTTCTGTTTCAGAGAAAGAAAATAAAGCTGCTTCACCCTTTTTTTGCAAAGTATATAATACATTTTAATAAGCATGTTCAACATTAATTCCCTACATATGTCCCCTTTAACGTACATAAAGTGTTTCATAGATGTAACAAAAACATGAAGGACCAAAATAAAAAGCTTGAGAGCCGTGATGTTCAGTCAGGCATCAAAAACAATTCACACATTCCTCTTTTACTGCCCCACCTGACACCTCGGTGCAACATCTTCCTGACCTTCTGCCCCTGATGCTTTCACACCTACCCTGCTACCCTGGCTCACATCTCTCCAGGAAATGGACACTGAATACATGTGCTCTTCAATACTACGGTTTCTATTTATTTCAGTCTGATCGGTCGGTGCCATAAATGTCTAATGGGATTTTTCTCAATCTAAGAGAAAAAAATGTCGTAGGACCCGTTAACATTAGTTCCTCAGAGCTACTTGTTAAAATAGTAATAACTTGTCTGTGATGTCTTGATATTAGCTGCTAGAGCGCAGCTTAGTGAAGCAGCAGCAGGAAGAAACTTCTCTTACTGATGTAGAGATTAAACTGTTAGCAGTAGTGGTGTAGCTAATGGTGGAGGACCAACACCACCCAAAAGCCCCCAATAGTGCTGCAACACAGCCAGCCGCTGCAGGAAGCTAGTGTTAGCACTGTGTCCATCCATCCATCCGTCATCCATCCATCCGTCCATCATCCATCATCCATCCATCCATCATCCATCATCCATCCATCATCCGTCATCCATCCATCATCCATCATACATCCATCATCCATCCATCATCCGTCCATCCATCCGTCCATCATACATCCATCATCCATCCATCATCCATCCATCCGTCCATCATCCATCCATCATCCGTCATCCATCCATCATCCATCATCCATCCATCCGTCCATCATCCATCATCCATCCATCATCCGTCCATCATCCATCCATCATCCATCCATCCATCATCCATCCGTCCATCATCCATCATCCATCCATCATCCATCCATCCATCCGTCATCCATCCATCATCCATCCATCATCCATCATCCATCCATCATCCATCCATAATCCATCCATCATCCATCCATCATCCATCCATCATCCATCCATCCGTCCATCATCCATCCATCATCCGTCATCCATCATCCATCATCCATCATCCATCCGTCCATCATCCATCCATCATCCATCCATCATCCATCCATCCATCATCCATCCATCATCCATCCATCCATCCATCCATCATCCATCCATCATCCATCCATCATCCATCCATCATCCATCCATCCATCATCCATCCATCCATCATCCATCCATCCGTCCATCATCCATCATCCATCCATCCATCATCCATCCATCCATCATCCATCCATCATCCATCCATCCATCCATCCATCATCCATCCATCATCCATCCATCATCCATCCATCCATCATCCATCCATCCATCATCCATCCATCCGTCCATCATCCATCATCCATCCATCATCCATCCATCCATCATCCATCCATCATCCATCCATCTCCATCCATCCATCATCCATCCATCCATCCATCCATCATCCATCCATCCATCCATCATCCATCATCCATCCATCATCCATCCGTCCATCATCCATCATCCATCATCCATCCATCCATCCATCCGTCATCCATCCATCATCCATCCATCATCCATCCATCATCCATCCATCCATCCATCCATCCATCCATCATTCATCATCCATCATCCATCCATCATCCATCCATCCATCCATCATCCATCCATCATCCATCATCCATCCATCCGTCCATCATCCATCCATCATCCATCCATCTATTTGTCCATCATCCATCCATCATCCATCCATCCATCCGTCCATCATGCATCCGTCATCCATCCACCCGCCCGTCCATTCGTCTGTCCATCCGAAACTCATTTCAGCCACTTGTATCTATGATCTCGTTCTTTCTCTCTCTACCCAGAGCTGAGACCATAGATGAAGGTAGCAGAGGTGGAGTGGCAATCGGGCCGACCGGGACTATTTATATATGTAAGTCCTTCCAAAATGCGTAGTCACAAAGAAACAAAAAGAATGTGGGTCTTCATCCAGTGGGCTGGAGGGGGAGGGCTGGGGCCGGTGCGGTCAGAATTTTCCCTGAGGATTTTAGTGCCCCACTCCACCCCTGGAAGGTAGGAACGTAGATCGAACGGTAAATCGAGAGCTTGGCGTTTCAGCTCAGCTCTCTCTTCACCACGACAGACCGGTTCAGCGCCTCCATCCCTGCAGATGCCGCACCACGTAACACTTAATTCAATTCAATTCAGTTTATTTATATAGTGCCGATTCACAACAGATGTCATCTCAAGGCACTTAACAACACTTTCTTCGGTTCGGCCCGTCATCCACACGAAAACACCGATTTACGGCACCAAAAACAAATCTTTTTAAAAACTCTGGCCAAAGTGAAGATTTGCGTTTTCTCCGTTTTAAGCGTTTGCGTGTGGACAGAAATAACCAGTTTTCGGCTCCGCAACAAAAATGCTCCGACATCATTTGTGCGACCTGTTTCCACTCAGAAACAGCATTAATGCCCTCAGAGACGTGTTGGCATCATCAATTGTCCAAGCGCTTTTTGCTAGAAGTTAGAACATAGAAAGTTACTCTGACTGGATAGGATTTGGAGGAACTACTGCCCCCTACAGGTTTGGCATGTCTATGAATGTGCTTAACATCGCACTGATGCGTTTAGGCATGGGCGACGATTTAAAAAAAAATCAAAATGGTGAAAATATTCAGGGGGTTTTGGTTTTTTTAAACCCGGCTACGTGTGAACATGACCTTAGAGCAGGACCTCGTCCCCGACCCTGACAAAGCACTCAACCCTTTTCCAGACCATAGTCTCAGACGTGGAGGTGCTGATCTGCATCCCAGCTACGAACTGCTCCAGTTAAAAGCTGGAGATCACATCCTGACGAAGCCAACAGAACCACATCATCTGACCCACCAAAACAGATCCCCTCCACACTTTGGCTGCACCCAGAAATCCCGGCCATAAAAGTACTGAAGAGAATCGGTGACAAAGACCAAGAATCAGTATTAACTAAGAGGCAGTGAGCGAGTTTGACTTTGTGTTTATTTTTGTTTTGCTGATGTAAATGTTGAATGTTTCTCAGTCAAGCTTTAGAGGAACAACAGAATCTCTCTCTCTCTACGTCTGACCAGAGCGTTACTATGAGTTTTCTGAGGGACTGCATCCAATCCCATCTGTCCTGGATGAATGAACACAATCCTTCACTCAGCTACAGCGCATGCAACAACCAATAAGCTCCACCACTGGTAAACCATCCTAGCTTAAATGTTTGACGTTATTAATATGCTCCTAATGTTCCTATAAACTGCTTACATGATCATATTGGCCGGTTAGAGGAAACTGAGGCTGGAAGCCGACTTTTAATAACGAGCGATAAATCTTCCTACAGATGGGAAACGGTCTGGAGCATCTCTGTTCATTTGTTTTGGTCCTAATGTGTTTTTCTGCCTTCTGATTGGCCAAGCTGTGCAACCAAAGGGGAAGTTTCTGCCTGTGGAACAAACGACTGTACTTTTCCACTCCAAACTTTGGCGTCTAACTCCTTCCACTCCTCCCTCTGCCCCTCAGCTCCATGTATTCATAACACACACAGACACACTGAGGTAATGGAGGCTTCTCCCGGGGTTTTTAGTTTTACTACAGAGCCACAACAGCTGCCTCTCGCCTTCTGATTGGCTAAAGGTTCTGGTTTAAAGAAGAAAGGAACACATTGTTCTCTGTTTGGGTTGTGATTCATCTCCTCAGACGTTCTGAAACGTGACCATAACTCCTTCGGTTCCTTTAGTCGGGGTTCTGGAACATTTTTCTCAACCGGTCAGGACTCTGTAATCCGGGCCGATCTCAGAACCAACACCAATAAACTTGGTCTTCATAGATTTACATTTACATAGATTTACATTTCAAAATTGAGTTTGTTGTGGTGATGATTACGTGACAGCTAAAGTAAATGATTAATATCTGCTTTACTGGAAAACAAAATAGCAACCTGCTTCAAGTCAACCCAATCCTCTCCCACAACCAGAACCAGAACCAAGAAGTTTTTCCTCTGAAGACAAAGCGTCCAGGTTTTTTATTTGGTCACTATATGTAGACGTTTACTGTGTTGTGAAGTCTGCTACGTTTTACCTCATTTGTTCAAGGTTAGCTAAGATGACATATTTAGGCTGGCAGGTCATGAAAATGTCTAAATCTAAATCATCCTTAATCATTTGTTGATAAAAGCAGATTCAATCTAGTCTATAATTGTGTGAGGGCTACATAAGGTAGAAAATGTTTGTATTCAGCTGATATTTCTCCAGGGAGAAGCAAAGGATATCAAGTTTTTATTGATGGAGCCAATAAAAATAACCAGCCTGTTCAGTGGAAAAAGCTAAACTTTTGTTCAACGTTTCAACACTGTTTACTTCAAACACTAAATAGGAAACCATCTTAACTCTTCCTTGTCTCCACCCTTTGGGAAGCAGCCAATCAGCAATAAGGAAAACGAATGGTGCTTCTGGACCTGCAAAACAAAAACAAAAAACAGCCAATGCCGTGTCAGGTAGCCTTGAGTCGGTACTTTAGCTTCCCACGATGCATTTTCTTTGGAGCATTTTTTTTAGATATGCTTGACGAACAAAATCTGAGAATAATTTGGCATCATATTCATCCATAATGCTGAACGGCGACCAGACACGGGTCCACTGTGCTATCAGATTGCGATCACATCATGGCAGCTGCTTCTTTTCAGTTTTCAACGTTTCCTGGGTTTCCTATTCCAACAGAAACCCTGATAAACTGTAGAAAAGCAATACATTTCTGTATTTAGCATCTTGAAAGTTGGGTTTTCACCTTCAGACCGGGTTCTGTCAGTAGAACCGGGTTACACATCAGTGACCACTATTGAAGGGTTTTCTGTGGAGAGCTTCACACACAGACACGGTTCAGGACTGAGTGAAAACAGTCGTTGTGAAGCTGTTTGTGTTCTGTGGGAGTGTCGGCGATCCTCCTAACCGTCCTCTACGCTCTAACTCTGCCTGAACTTGTTTTTGGAACGACGCCCTTTCACCTCGGTATAGCTCAGGCTTTTCACTTACTGTGTGCAGAACCAATTCTGCTGATTAAAGAATGTGATTATAAGTACGTAGCCTCACACAAAAGTCCTGATCTGCTTCTCATTGCTGCCTATTTTCCTTCCAAGCTGCCCAGACTTTCTTCTGATCTTTTAAGGTGTTATTTACTGAATTCATAAAGGAAATCTTGAACTATTGATCAGACGCCACGTTAAAAGATAACAAGTAGCTTTGGAACAAACAGACGAGACCTTCGGACTGGTGAACCCCTGCATGTTTTATTGTCTGCATGCAGATCACTGTTAGCACAGTTAGCAGTGGAAGTGTGTGCGTACAGTCTGCCCACACACACACACACACACACACACACACACTGCATTTCTGATATTTCTTCATCACATCACACTCATTTCCTCTCTGCAGAGTCTGCTGACACATAAAGGAAATAAACGCAAAGCAGAAGCTGGAGCGGACTGAGAAATCAGCTGCAGCTGTAGAAGCCCTGAACAGCCTCTGCCTGTGATAAGAAGCAGAGCAAACACAGCGTGGGTCGCCGTGTGTGTGTTTTCCTGGTTAACACCACCTCAGTGTGGAGCTCTGCAGTCAGAGGTCAGACTGAAGAGGTTAAACCTGCTGCTTGTTGTGTACGTGCACGTCCTCCCCTCGCTGCAGCCTTTCACTGCTTATAGTACACCTACAGCGCTGCGCCTTGTCATAGCTCTCTCCTCTAAAAGCAGAGTTTAACTGCAACTAGTTCTCAGCTTTCATGTTTTATTCACCAGTTGAACTGTTTAAGCTGCATGTTTGTAAAATTCCTTCATGTTTGGATAAAGGGAAAGCTAAACATGTTCAGTTGACTGTAATCTGCAACTTTGCCACCAGATGTCACTGAATACAACACCTGGGTCTTTAAATCACCTGCTGCTTATTTAGCAAGACTTGTTTACCAAAGTGAAGCTCAGTTTAGCTCCTGTCTATGGGGGCGCTGTTTGTAAAGTTACACTGTCAAAAATTAACAGCAATAATTTGAGTTATTTAGTCTGTCATAAGAGAGAAACATTGTTCAGAAACATTTTTGTGTCTATGTTATATATTCATTTAACAATTTCAAGCTAAATATTCAGTTTACAAACTAAATATTTGCTTTGCTTTTATTTTTGATACACCATTTCCTCTTCTCAGCCAGTGAATCTGCATATTACTGAAGCTAAATAATTAGCTCTGAGCTAAATATTTAGCTTCAAACTAAATAGTTAGTTATCAAGCTAAATATTTAGCTCTGAGCTAATTATTTAGCTTTTCAGCTCTTAGTTAATATTTACCTTCAAACTAAATAGTTAGTTAGCAAGCTAAATATGACATCTATCAATAAATAAATAACATGGACGCAAATATGACTTTGAAAAATGAACCCCATTTATTTTTCTTATGACAGGCTGAATAACCCAAATTATTGGTGTCTGACTCCAAGGCTCCAGCCTGACCCTAAGGCTCCAGCCTGACCCTTGGCCTCTGCCACCAACGCCGCCACAGGGGGCCATCGCCCTCCACTCTTCACCCACACTGTTTAACTTCACAAACAGCACCCCATACCTATCTGGGATAGAAATCTCTGCTCTACTGGTCAGATTAGCTCAAATAATCAAAGCTAATGTTTTACCATTTAAATTCAAAGTGCCAATTTTACAGCCCATATATACCTGCTTTAAATCTAGGTAAATGGAAGACAGAAATGTGGTGTGAAGTGATCATTCGACATCTGATGCAGGGCTTCAAATGTTTTATTGGAAAGTTTGGATCATAATCTTGTGGTAAGGGATTCTAAATGTATTTTTGAATCAGACTGCACATAGTTACACATGTTAGTTTATGAGCCAGAGAGGATTACACCACCTCCACTCTTGTTCCGAGTGGGTGTGATTAACCCACTTCACTTTATGTAATCCATTTAAACTCCTCTAGAAGCAGGAAAACAGCGAAGCTTTCAGTTTTACTCTCTGTTAGTATTACAAACAGTTTAATGGCGCGATGCGCCGCCTACATTTCTGACTAGAGAAGTAAAACTGAACTCCTTGAGGCAGAAACGCTGTCTACTTTACAACCAGGCCTAAAACTTTATTAGACTGGCTTAGATTGTTCTGTGCTATCGCTGTAGTTGTGCTGCAATTGGTTAAGGATGACATTATGTATGAGGTGCTGTTTGTAAAGTTAAACAGTCAAAAATTAACAGCAATAATTTGGGTTATTTAGCCTGTCATAAGAGAAAAACATTTTTCAAAGTCATATTTGCATCCATGTTATTTATTCATTTATAAATGTTACAACATGCTTCAAACTAAATATTTTGTTTTCAAGCTAAACTGGCCAGCTAAATATACAGCTTCAAAGTATTTAACTTAGAGCTAAATATTTAGCTATTATGCAATGTCGCTTGCCGAGAAGAGGAAGTGGACTATCAAAATAAAAGCTTGGTCTTGCTAGTCTCTGTATCTACTCCTGGTGCTGGTTCATCAATGTTGCTGTAAATCCATCTGTAAATGTCTGTATTGCCGTTAAAACGGCTCCTCCTACGTTTTAAGCTAAAATGTTGGACATAGTATGAAAATAAACAATGATACACTAGCCAGCGGTTTAGAGCTTCACAAGACCCAGCTTTTATTTTCATAGTCCACTTCGGCTTAACAACAAGTACATCTGCAAATTAGCTAAATATTTAGCTCTGAGCTAAATATGTAGTTCGAAGCTAAATATTTAGCCAAGAGGCTAAATTGGCTAGCTAAATATTTAGCTTCGAAGCTAAATATTTAGCTAGCAGGCTAAACTGGCTAGCTAAATATTTAGTTCAAAGCTAAATATTTAGCTAGCCAGTTTAGCCTGCTAGCTAAATATCTAGTATAAAGCTAAATATTTAGCTAGCAGGCTAAACTGGCTAGATAAATATTTAGTTCGACGCTAAATATTTAGCTAGCAGGCTAAACTGGCTAGCTAAATATTTAGTTTGAAGCTAAATATTTAGCTAGCAGACTAAACTGGCTCGCTAAATATTTAGTATAAAGCTAAATATTTAGTTTGAAGCTAAATATTTAGCTAGCAAGCTAATATGGCTCGCTAAATATTTAGTATAAAGCTAAATATTTAGTTTGAAGCTAAATATTTAGTTTGAAGCTAAATATTTAGCTAGCAATCTAAACTGGCTCGCTAAATATTTAGTTTGAAGCTAAATATTTAGCTAGCAAGCTAAACTGGCTCACTAAATATTTAGTATAAAGCTAAATATTTAGCTAGCAAGCTAATATGGCTCGCTAAATATTTAGTATAAAGCTGAATATTTAGTTTGAAGCTAAGTATTTAGCTAGCAGACTAAACTGGCTCGCTAAATATTTGGTATAAAGCTAAATATTTAGTTTGAAGCTAAATATTTAGCTAGCAAGCTAATATGGCTCGCTAAATATTTAGTATAAAGCTAAATATTTAGTTTGAAGCTAAATATTTAGTTTGAAGCTAAATATTTAGCTAGCAAGCTAAACTGGCTCGCTAAATATTTAGTTTGAAGCTAAATATTTAGCTAGCAAGCTAAACTGGCTCACTAAATATTTTGTATAAAGCTAAATATTTAGTTTGAAGCTAAATATTTAGCTAGCAAGCTTAACTGGCTCGCTAAATATTTAGTATAAAGCTAAATATTTAGTTTGAAGCTAAATATTTAGCTAGCAAGCTAACCTGGCTAGCTAAATATTTAGTATAAAGCTAAATATTTAGTTTGAAGCTAAATATTTAGTTTAAAGCTAAATATTTAGCTAGCAAGCTAAACTGGCTCACTAAATATTTAGTATAAAGCTAAATATTTAGTTTGAAGCTAAATATTTAGTTAGCAAGCTAAACTGGCTAGCTAAATAGTTAATTTGTAGCTAAATATTTAGTTCAAAGTTAATTATTTTGTTTGTAGACTAAATATTTAACTTTGATAAGATGATTAGTTTGTAGCTAAATATTTTATTTGTTAAATAAATATTACATTTGTAAACTATTTAGCTTGCTAACTAAATATTTAGTTTGAAACTAGGATATGTATGAAGGAAGGAAAAACACAGATGCAAATAAGACATTTATTTACCTTATGACAGGCTAAATAACCCAAATTATTGTGGTTACCTACTTTACAAACAGCACCCCATTATAATGAACCCTTTTCTTAACTCTGCTAGTTTGTCCTACTACTCTCCAGTTTCACATTATTTGCTGTTATTTCAACGGAAAACTTTATATTCTCTGTTTTTTCTCTCTATGGAAGCTACCCCTGGTCTGGTGTTGTGTTAAGCTGTGACCTCTTCTTGACCTTCTGCTGCCAACAGCTCAATGTTCTCCTTTTATAGATAATGCACATGGCCCTGTCTTTCAGCATTTAACTCTGTTTAAAAGATAAATATAAAGCCTAAAAAGCAGCTAAAACAACTTTAATTGAAACAAGAAGGTGGCAGAAAGTTGTTTTAATGCTTTTCATGCATCAGATATAATTTTACAAATGTGAATCAAACTTTTGAGGAATTGTATGTTTATTTAAAAAGGAATTTGTTCAATCTACAATATAACTGGTTTTATTTCATATTTTTACTGTAATATTTCACCAAAGACTCGTGTAGACTCATGTAAATCCACAAACACAGTCTTAGAGACACACATTTTTATTCAAACTTGTCCTTTTTATTTTGCATACAGCAAAAACGCTTCACAAAGCCGTCATCGGCCAATCATCTGCAGCCTGATCTGGCCATCTCGATGCTGATTGGCTGTTTGGGCTCACTCCCACCATTTTGCCCATTTGCTTTTGTGTATAACAAGAACAGAAAGAGGCCTCAGAGGACGGAGACACAACATATGCACAGTAAAAACAGGAACAGAGACATATTTCTGATGAAAATGGTTAAACAATAATAAAAGCACGCCTCTGTGCCGTCTCTTTACTTTGGAAAAACATGACACTTTTAAAAGGTTCGGTTCTGTTGGATCCCGGTAAATCCCTCAGACAGATTCTGACAGTAAGCATGAATCAGAACCAACCTGACGGCGTTCAGTCTGTCACCGCTGAGGACATAATGAGGGTTCTCTCCTTCACGGCGACAAGAAGTTACAGAACTGAGCAAAGTCCCTCTGCATGAAGTTCTGGCTCTGCAGCAGGTCGTCCTCAGAGGGGAAGTACTGCAGGCTGTCCTCCTGCAGGAACACGCAGGGACCGTCCCGGTCCAGAACCAGCAGGGGGCCCGGCGCCGGCGCCAGCCCTGGCGGGTCAGGACTGTCCAGCAGACCTCCTCTGGCGTTCTCCAGGACGCCCAGGTACGAGTCCATGTCGGTGAGCTCCAGGTCGCTGTCGGAGCTGCAGCCGCTGTCGCTGCCCACCGAGTCGGACCGCAGGTGCTGCATCTGGTACTTCTCCTGCATCAAGAACTGGTTGGTGTTCTGGGGGGCCCGCATCCCCCTGGCTCGGTTCCCCTTGACGTTGACGGGACGCAGGGACAATAGCGGCCTGCGGGGGCGCTGGTGGTGGGGCCGGTGGGGATGACGTGCCCTGGGCCCCCCTCCCCCCCCTGTCCTCCGCCCCTGGAGACGCCCGCCGCCGCTGCAGCTCTTGGCCCAGCTGGGCTTCCTGCGGAGGCTGGCCTCCCTCAGCTGAGCCTCCTTCTCGTCCTGCTGCCTCTGCTGCTGGAAGATCCTCCTGCACATGATCTCTGAGAGCATTTCTCCTCTTTCTTCCTCCCTCCTGCTCTCCTTCACATCGTCCTCCCCGCTCTGTGGCAACAAAGAGAGGCTGGGATTGGGCTTCAGATCACCAGTGACCCTCCTCTCTCTCACTCTACCTTTTTACTACTCTTTCTCTTTTCTTCTTGACCTCTGGCTTTGGCTGGTGCATGGCCTGCTCTTCCTCCCCCTGCAGCAGCAGCTTGCCTGCTGGTCTGCTGCTCTAATAGCTCTTCTTCACCTCCCTGAACGGTAAATCAGCCCCTTGCAGCTCTGAACAGTGACATGCAGTGGGGTGATGAGGATCAGAGGATCTCAGGGTTGTTTTTGGAGCTGGTTCTCCTCAGTTTGAAGTCAGTGGGTGTGATGCACCCTGCTCTGAGCAGCACTGAATGTAGCTCTGCCTCCTCCTCACAGCCAACATAAAGACACGGACGGATCCATTCCCTGCAGAGGGGGGGAGTGTGGTGGCTTCAGACGCCTCCACTCGTTACTGAAAACGTCAAACATGGCAGAAAATCAAAGATCTGAGTTCATCTGATGGAGGATTAAAACATCTGGACCCAGATGTGGATGACTGCGTCTGTCTGCAGCTCTGCAGCCTGATGGTTCGGTCCAGTTCAGTTATAGCTGCTGTAATCTGATCCCCAACAACAACAAGCAGCACTGGGTTGTTGCTGCTGCAGCAGCTTCAATCACAGCTGACTGGGTTTAAACTCCAACAGAAACACGTCTGCAGCCGGAGAATATCCCCAAACATCCTTCAAACTTTTCTTTTTCATCCTTAAAATCAAGATTTCCTGCTAAAATGTGGAACAAGACAGCAGGTTAAGTAGTGAATCAGTCATTTGTCCGACAAAAGAAAGTCTTCCTCAGAACAGAGCCTGCTTCTGTCTATAATGTTCCAACAGCGCCACCGTGAGGTTGGAATTTATAACTTCAATATAAAAAGACTCCATGAAACTGCTGGGTGGGTTGACCATTAATAGCTGCTCAGAGACACGTTTATGACCCCTTCACCATAAACTACAATAACCTCCTCGCTTAGTTTGAGTAAAATAATATTTATTTATTTATTTATCCATGTAGAAATATCACAGTTTATAACTAAATATTTAGTCAACAAAAATAAATATTTAGCTCCAAGCTAAATACATAATTTGTTGACTAAATATATTTAATATAATTAATTTACTGAATATTTAGCTGGTTAAGCCTCCTAACCAGAAGCCCGAGCCACCTCAACAGCAGTGATATAATTTTGGTTTTAAAATAAAATCAGGACGAACTAATAGTTTTAGCCCATCTGTGGCCTTCACAGTCAGTGACTCAGAAATCAAGGTCATCATTTTAGACTAGATGAAATGATCAGTAATCAATATACATTTTAGTCAAACCTTTACTACATTTTTTAAGGCAGACCTAGGTTAGGAAAATGTACCTGAAAATGCACCCTTTTTTCCTTCTCTTTATATTTTCCTACACTGTGGAAAACACAAGGGTCACCTGGTCTCTGTGTACTGGGCATGTGTGAGCAAGAAAATACAAAAGAATATACCAGACATTTAAACAAGCAATAGAAAAGTAGCAGGTTATTTTGTTCTTGTGAGGACCTCTGCTGGCTGCTCCCCAACAGAATGCCGCCCTGGGCAGGGAGCCATATTGCCCGTATCAAATACAGGTAATATAGGTAAAGATTAGTGAGAAGGTTAAGGCTGAAGAAGCTGGCTGTTCACAGGGTGTTGTATAACACCATATTAAAGGAAAGTTGAGTGGAAGGAAAACTGTGTTAGACTTTTTTTAGGTTTAAAATACAAACATCCAGGCTTCAGGTACATGTAAGGTTCTCATAGTGAGATTAACAAAAAGCAGAACGTAGTCCAAAATCCTTGTTTCAGAGGCCCATAAAAGCTCCTCTGTATGGGGTTAAAGCCTGAACATGCAAATAAAATGAATAACTAAGCGTTATCATGTCTACAGTTATGGTTTGCTGCTAAAGTGAGTCACATCTTGTTGCGATGATCACTCGACATATTTCAGAAAACAAAAAGCATTCCTCAGAACAATACCCTCATTTAGTTGGAGTTAAATAAATAAAACTAAACCATTTTTCTGCAGCACTTAGCTTGCAAGCTAAAAAAATCAAGACGGTAAATTTGCTGAACACGTCTTTAATCCTAACTGTGGACTCAGAACCACTTCCTCAAATCAGAAACAATCTAAGCTGAATAAATCAACACACAACTTAACTATTCCCTCATGTAACCATTAAAAAATGCTCTGCATCACTTTAATATTCAGTAAACTTCAGTTTCACTTCAAATACTGCCTCTGCAAACAAATCAAACACCAGTCTGGGAGGCTGTGGAGCACTGCTGACCCCTTGTGGACGTGATGTGCATTGCAGACAACCTTCAACAGAACGGTCCATCTGGGATTATTATTGGATGTATCCGTGTAGTGCAAGACTGTTTGGAGGATTATTTATTAATTTTTACTTAAAAGGTTACTTTTAAATGACATCTTAAAAAAATATGGATTAATTATTAGCATAAAATGAAGGAAAGAAAATATGTTGTGGCTTCGTGAGCTGCCATTGTTGTTGCTATGATACGCTGAAGAACATCTGAACACATCTCATGAGTTTTGATCGCTTTTCTTTAGTAACTCATCTCTCCTTGATTACTTTCTGACTTGTTGGATCTCAACTTGTGGAACTAAATCTGCCTGATGGTGACAGATTCTTTGGTTTTAAGGCTCCACACTGGAGTTCAGATATGTGAGGTGTAATGTAGAGCAAGCTCTGCACCGGTGGCACCATGATGCTACCTCACCGTCCTCACGAGGAGATAGTCTGGATGTTCCTGGACATCCTGAACCTCTCATCTTAAAGCTGTCGATGGTCCAGAGAACGGTTCTCTCAGCTTCAGTATTCCCTGTGTCCAGCATGTGAGGCTGTTTGGATTTAAAACAGATTATCTACAAGTTTCTGGAAGATAGATTAAAGACTTCTGAATACCATTATTACAATAATTTAAAATATTTGTGAATGATAGAAAATAGCTCTATAATTATATTTATCTTATAGATGAAAAGAAAGAAAAAATAGAAGAAGCAATAAATTACATTTTAGGAAAATAGGAATCAAACGGCAGTAGCAGTTAAATAAAAAATACATTTTATAATGAGGATCAATGGCCCAGGAGGCTCTTTTTGTTTTAAAATCTACATAAAACATAACAACCTGGCCACATCAAGAAATTAACATCAATAAAGTCAAAGTTAGATAAAAAATAAATTATGATAAAAATAATCTATTTTAGACCCAGTACAAACCCTGTTATAACATTTTCTACTCTAGTTATCCAGCTTCCTGTTTGTCAAGGACGTTTTAAATAAAGTTTTTTTGTTTTTTTGTGTAGCGGTCAGCCGCTGCTGCATCATAACAAACATGGTGGCGGGAGCTTCGTGACGCTGTTTTAAGTGGATGTTCGCTTTTTAACAAAAGAAAATGTTCTAGAGGGTTCGGTTCTGTTTGTCCGCGGATCAGGATGGAGCCTGGCCCGTTTCCAGAGGAGGTCCCGGCCAGGACGGTGTCTGTGGTCGGTTCGGAGCTGGTGGAGAGCTACACGGTAAGGCTAGCTGCTGCCTGCCGGGGTGGTGGTGGTGGTGGTGGTGGTGGTGGGGGGGGGGGGGGAGATGGAGGAGCTCCTCTGGCTGCTATCTGGGAGTGTTAGCTAGCAGGTTTAGCTCTGTCGTTGTCATGGTAACACGCTCTGTTAGCTCACATACATGCTAGTCATTAAATCCGCCAGTCATCGTGGCTTCGTTGCTCATAGTGAGAGAGTTTAAGCGTTTATTTTTCCTACATTTTGACGATTAAAGCTTCCAGCTACATTCAAAAACCACATTTCAGTTTCTCAGAATAAAAATCTCACATCAGACCAATAAAACCAGGATTTATAACGCCAAATATATATTTTAGTTAGGCCTTTATAATCACGTTAAAGAGTTAGTCAGCAGATGCTCAGTAGTGTGAGCCTCCATTAGTGAAGAAGCTAGCCGTTCAGAGATCGCTCTATCCAAGTGGATTAATGGAAAGTTAAGCGGAAGGAAAAGGTGCAGGAGCAACATAGACATGTCCAGGACACGGCAAGCTCGGTGTACCGAGGAGAACCAGAACGGCGCTGTTGCTCAGTGGTCCAAAGGATTCTGTCAGATGAAAAAAGATATTTAGCATTTCAGGATAGATGGATAGTAGGCATGTGTATTGGCAAGGATCTGGCGATACCATATATTGTGATACTATGAGTAAGACTGTATATATCGTGATTATTAAAGCTTAATTTAACTAGAAAAACCGTCCCATTATTCTAAACACTCCAACCTGTTTCATACTTTAACATCCAGTTTTATTACTAGATCTAGTTGATCCACTGGAACCAAGAAGGTGAAAACAGCCACAAAACTACCAGTTATACTTTTATATTTACTACAACAAATACTGTCATCAATAATGGTTCCATTCAGATTCAAAAAAATACAATAAAAATAAAAATTGATACATTGCTTTTGAATATTGATACATAAAATATTGTGATATATCGGTGTATCGATACTTTCATATTTTTTTTTGTCACTCACAGACATAATAAACAATGAATTTTAAAGTGCAGTTTGGCTCCGTTTCGGAATAAATAAAGATAATATGAAAATAAATAGAAATAGTATGTAATAACACCATATTTACACATTTAAAGTGTTTTTTGTTTTATTTCAAATTTTGCTCATCCTGTCTGAGCTCAGGATTTATTCAGTGTGTGAAGTCTCTGAGGCTGTGCAGCGGTCGCCGCACACAAACCGTAGAGGTCGACGTGTTGGAGATGCTCAGGGTTTGCTCCGCGGACGCCTGAGACTCTTCAGCATCACTATTATGTGGTTAAACTGACCCCTGCTGTGTTTTTCTTCAGGTTTACATCATCGACGTAACAGATGGTCTGCACAGGTGGACGGTGAAGCACCGCTACAGCGACTTCTACGACCTCCATGAGAAGGTGAGCGAGCAGCGGAAACCCCAAATCATCCATCGTCTGTCGGATCGCCTTTACTTTGTTACGTCTGAACAGAACCGAGAGTCCGAGGTCATCCAGACGTAGATGAAGCAAAGTTCATTCAGTGCTGGGCGATATAAACGGTATGAGGAGGTGCAGAGCTTGGCTATACCGGCCTACTGCGATTGCGCATTTTGATGATGTCATCAAGCTGTGCCTACATAACTTTCTACCGGCTACGCGAGGAGGATAAATATGGATGTTGAATGTATTTACACTAGATATTGTAAGTTTAACAGAAAAGAAACTTGTTGGACTTGAAGCAAATATCTGCAGCTCTATTTTTGAGCTATATTAAATGTATAAATAAGTAATCAGGAAAGCAGAAATAATTATTTCTCTTTTTACATTTTGTACTTCAGTTTAAACAGTTTTGAACTTTGTGTTTTCTTAACATTTAGCTTTTATTTTATTTAAAATATCTTCATCTTTATTTATCTTATGAGAATTTTCCTCTTATGTTTATGAGAATAATATAAATTTGAATATTTTCTTAATACATTTTGACCATAAATGTTCTTTAAATGTTATTCTATACTTTCTTTAAAATTGTTGTTCTGCTACAATCTATGTGGAATGTGAGACTGTTCAAAAACAGTAATTGTTAGGTTAGATGTTAGGTTAAAAAGTGGTTGACCTACAATGAATCACACACAAAGGGTCGGAGAGAATATGGAGCCAATAAGCGCTGCAGAGGTAGATGTGGATAATCAGTTCTGCAGAGGGAGACCAGGAAAATACTATAAGGAATGAGCCAACCGTGTCTGTCTGTTCTCAGCCTCCCAGTGTCATAGTCTCTGGTCTCCAAGAGCATCCCCTCTGCAGTCTCTCTTTATTTAGTCACACTTCATTAACATATTAAAAGAACAGGATGTCATGCAAATGGGCATGTGACTGAAACCAAAATGACATTTAAAAAGTACATTAGAAAGACACCCTAAGAAAATAATAATACAACATTATTATTTTACCTAACAGTAATTTTGGCATGTATATAAACAAAAGAAAAGAATATATTGCAGTAAATATTGTTACCGCGCATGCTTCAGATTATATCACAATATATTAACGAGTCCACATCTCCCAGCTCTAGTTCAGACCAACGCTTCCCCCCTGCTGCTGGATTTGGACATAAGTTACTGGAGGCAGATTTATTAGATCTGATCTGAGAAGGGAAATCGATATCAAGGAAATTAACTTGAAGTATTCTCTGGAAAAAGTAGAGCGAAAATATTTAGGCAGACTCTTTCTTTGTGCTCCACTAAACTATAAGCTTCGGTAAAACAATAAACAGTGCGGCCATCATGTCATCTCTTGGTCCCTCTGCTGTATAAAGCTTACGGTTAAACAGTTTAAAACCTCCACCATCAACCTGGGCAGCTGCAGGGAACCAGGTTTGGTTCTTTCTTCATGCTTTCAAACACTAGAACCGTCTTCGATGCTGATGCTGCTGCTGTCGTCTCTCCAGCTGACGGCTGAGAAGAAGGTGGACCGCCATCTGCTTCCCCCCAAGAAGATCCTGGGGAAGAACTCGAAGAGTCTGGTGGAGCGGCGGCAGAAGGAGCTGGAGCACTACCTACAAACGCTGGTTCAGCAGTTTCCGGAGGCCACGCCCACTCCGCTCGCCTGCTTCCTGCACTTTCACCTCTACGTGAGTATCACCTGAGCAGGTGGACTCCGACCCGCTGGCCGAAGTCCTGGCTCCAGTTTGAAGTAAAAAGTTACTTTAGTTCAGGAGGAACTCGGTTGTGGAAATCATTGTTTTAAAATCACGTTGCCCATGGTTACCTCTAAGGTGAGATGTGCTTTCATCATCACTTTTCATCAGGAAGACTGTGAACATCTCAACAAATCAACCGTTTATAACACAATCCTGAAGTTCAGATCGTTCAGCTTCAGAAAGTCCAACCAGTGGCGGGACGTCGCCACCTTGCCACCATCGCAGAGCTTGAATTAAATGGCAGCAGACAGGTTTGAGTGTTCCTGCTTCGCAGTGAGGAAGAGACATTTGGTCTAAAGAATAAAGAGACCAGTTTCTCCCAGAATAACCTTAGGAATCAGACTGATGACGTGTTGGAAGCACCGGGACTGGACTGAGCTCATTTTCTTCTTCTACAACCGAGTATAGGAGACATTTTATATCAGAGAGAAAATAATCATGTGACCACAGACGAGGACATATCCACCCCAAAAACAACGTTCAAAAGCGGTCATTTTGGCACGTATATAAACAAAACAAAAGAACATATCGCAGTAAATAGTTTTTTACCACACATGCTTCAGGTTATATCACAATATATTTTTGACAATATATTCCCTCCTTCTGCTTCATTTGGACACAAGTTACTGGAGATGTAACGTAAAAAGATTGGATCTTTTCTGTGTGTCCAATCAGAGGCGGATTTATTAGATCTGATCTGAGAAGGGAAATCAATATCAAGGAAATTAACTAGAAGTATTTTTTTTTATGGAAAAGGTAGGGCAAGTCCTCTGTGATTCAAATGTTAAATTTACAAGATGTGCATCTGGATTTCATTCAAAGTCTAAGTGTAGCTACATGCGGCTCTTTTCCCGGATCAGAACGATTTCTCCTGGGTTCAGATGAGACCATGAACGCCTCGAACAGGAGAGACTGAGGAAGAAGCTGCAACATGGCTGCATCAAGTAACCCAGGACTTATTATGCTGCAGTAACTAAAGTTACACACATGCATGTTGCTCTATGAGACCTGCTTGATGCAGACATGCTGCAGCTGCTTCCTCTCAGGCTCTCTCCTGTTTGAGGCGTTCATGGACAATCTGAACCCGGTAGAAATCGTTCTGATCCATCAAAAGAGTCACATGAAACACTTAGGCTACACTTTTAAAATATATAGATGCACATCTTGTAAATGGAACACTTAAAAATCTTATTGGAGTGGCATTTTCTGTCGGAAATATCAGATTTAAAATTTTAGTAAAGTTTTTTTTTTTTCCTTTACAATGTCAGAAAATACTTTGTTTAAATATCAAAATATTTATGGCTTCAATCATTGAGTTTTCTCTCAGAGAATTTCCGAGTTTTTTCTTGAAAATACTTGAAAATAATTTTTTACTCCAGTTTTTTTTCTTGCAAATGTACAACTTTTTGACATCAGAGGATATCCAATAAATGTAAAATGATGAATGTACAGATGTACTCGTCTGTGGCCACTTCTTTCTTTGTCTTTACGACGGCCCATAAAGCTCCAAACCCTGAAGCTCTGGGTTCATCCACTGACAGCCTGTTGATTCTTTACATGAACTCCATGCATTTCTCCATAAGAGCCTTGAAAACATAAGAAATGCTCATTATTGGGCTTCGGTTTACTGTAAACTTAAAAAAATGGTTAAAAGCTAATCGATCTTGTGAACATTTGTAAAACTGTTTCTGGGGAAATATGGTAGCCTTTGTGTTTTTATGTTTTGTCTGTAAACTTATTTTGTCTGAAATGAACGAGGACTACAGATGGAAAGTACGCTATGGCTAAATCTGGCACATTTACACAAAGTGTTCATTCTCTTCTAATAAGCTAATAGACTAAACTAAAATCATCTAACTGCTCTGATTCTGTAAAGCCACCAGATTAATTCAAGCTTAAAGGATTTATTTCCATATTTTCGTCCAGCCTGGAGGATGGTGAAGGACGGAGCCTACGTTAGCAGTCATTATGTGACCGCTTGTTAGAAATGGAGAAGTCTCAGTCAAGTTGCCACAGACCAACGTTGTCTTCCTGTTTCATAACCACTTCCTTTTGAGACCAGGAGAGAAATAAAAAGACAGAAAATGTTCAAAGCGTAGATTTAAATCCAGGTGATTTTGTGAGACGTGAGCTGCTGGTCACAGAGGTCACGATGTGCTCCAGGGGTCAGATGGTCCACATGTGACCGTCAGGCTGGACGGGCCTCACAACAGGGTTTCCTTTTTATTGTTGCCGAAACCGTCGTGTCGTTAAATTAGAAATAAAAATCCTTCTGAATCTCTTCTTTCAGGAGATAAATGGCGTCACAGCGGCGCTGGCTGAGGAGCTCTTCCATAAAGGTGAGAAGCGTTTCGCCTCTGATGGTCGGTCGGTAATGAATCTGTAGGAACAGAACCACACATGTTCTGGATCAGAATCTGGTCTACCTGCTGTGTTTCCTGTGCTGCAGGTGAGCAGCTGCTGCAGGCCGGAGAGGTGTTCTCCCTCCGTCCTCTGCAGCTCTACTCCGTCTCCCGGCAGCTCCGCCTGGCCACGCCCACCTGCTTCACCGGAGACGCCAGAACCGACCTGGGACACATCCTGGACTTCGCCTGCAGGCTGCGCTACCTCAAGGTAACCGGGGCCGGGGGTTGATCCTGCACGCCCCGGCTGCAGGACGAAGGTTAATTCTGGTTCTCGTCTCTGTTGGTCAGATTCCAGGAACCAGAGGTCCAGTAGGAACCAGTAACATCCAGGAGAACAGTCTCTCCTTCGACCTGTCCATCTTTAAGTCCCTGCTGCAGATTGAGGTACCCGTCTGAATCCTAACATCCATCAGCTCACACTTTATGCTGCTTCATTTGCTCTGCTGTGCCATCAAGTGGACAATACAAGTAAAACAGGCTCAGTGATTATAACCATACAAACCTTTAAACTGAATAAACACACTAGAGCTGTAATCGGCCCGACCCGGCCCGAGGAGTATATTTTGATTGACAGCCTATTAAAGCCCGAACCCGATTACAGCCCGACATTATTGAAAAGTCACACATCAGGGTTTCCGCTAGGAAAAAAGGGCACCGGACAACGTGACCGGCAGGTTTTCAATTTACTGGATTTCAAATGTTTGAAATTCAAATAGGCAAGGCAATTTTATTTGTATAGCACACTTTCAACAGCAGACTAATTCAAGGTGCTTTACATGATTTGGTGATTTAAAAAGAACAAAAACAAAAAAAACACATGCAATATAACATTGGAAATTAAAAGTAAAAGAAACACACATTACACATGATACACAAATAAATAAAGCAAGAGAGCATGAACACACTTCATACATATGACATCAATCATTTACTCAAAGGCAATTCTAAACAGGTGGTTTTTAGTCTCGATTTAAAGCAGTTCAGAGTTTCAGCAGCTCTACACTCGTCAGGAAGTTTGTTCCAGATAAGAGGAGCATAGAAACTGAAAGCTGCTTCTCCATGTTTAGTTCTGAGTCTAGGGATGTTTAGTAGGCTAGAGTTGGAGTAGGCCTATTATGTGAAGCTTAAAGTGATAAATGAGGCCCTATAAGAATATATCAAGGCATGTCGATTTATAATCGTTTTTTTTAAAAGTCTGCAGGTTTATGAAATAAAAAGAAAGTACCGTCAATTAGTTAATTCTCACATGCATGACTTATAAAATAAAGGCTATTGCAAACGCCTGCCCTCTTTAAACATGAACATAAAGAAACTGAAGGCCCACCTATTATCAGATTAAATCATTTGCAAACAAAAACACATATTCACCAGCGGCTAACCTCCGTTTTACCTCCTCAGCATCCATTTTGCATCTTGTTCACGCTAATGAGATGATTAGCTGACCGCTAAAACCCGAGCCCGTCGTCAATGATGGAAATTAAGCGTCAGGTCCCGACGGGTTCCAACAGGTTCGGGCAAAGATCTTCAACTCTAACCCCTCCTTTCCACCGGACGCGTAAGCAGCACGTTACAGGAGCAGCACGTCATACGCAGCTGATAGTCACCGCTGTAGTCACCGCTGTAGTCACCGCTGTAGTCACCGCTGTAGTCACCGCTGTAGTCACCGCTGTAGTCACCGCTGTAGTCACCGCTGTAGTCACCGCTGTAGTCACCGCTAGTCACCGCTGTAGTCACCGCTGTAGTCACCGCTGTAGTCACCGCTGTAGTCACCGCTGTAGTCACCGCTGTAGCCACCGCTGTAGTCACCGCTGTAGTCACCGCTGTAGTCACCGCTGTAGTCACAGTTGTAGTCACCGCTGTAGTCACCGCTGTAGTCACCGCTGTAGTCACCGCTGTAGTCACCGCTGTAGCCACCGCTGTAGTCACCGCTGTAGTCACCGCTGTAGTCACCGCTGTAGTCACCGCTGTAGTCACCGCTGTAGCCACCGCTGTAGTCACCGCTGTAGTCACCGCTGTAGTCACCGCTGTAGTCACCGCTGTAGCAGCACGTTACAGGAGCAGCACGTCATACGCAGCTGATAGTCACCGCTGTAGCCACCGCTGTAGTCACCGCTGTAGCCACCGCTGTAGCCACCGCTGTAGCCACCGCTGTAGTCACAGTTGTAGTCACCGCTGTAGTCACAGTTGTAGTCACCGCTGTAGTCACCGCTGTAGCCACCGCTGTAGTCACCGCTGTAGTCACAGTTGTAGTCACCGCTGTAGTCACCGCTGTAGTCACCGCTGTAGCCACCGCTGTAGTCACCGCTGTAGCCACCGCTGTAGTCACCGCTGTAGTCACCGCTGTAGTCACCGCTGTAGTCACCGCTGTAGCCACCGCTGTAGTCACCGCTGTAGTCACCGCTGTAGTCACAGTTGTAGTCACAGTTGTAGTCACCGCTGTAGTCACCGCTGTAGTCACCGCTGTAGCCACCGCTGTAGTCACCGCTGTAGTCACCGCTGTAGTCACCGCTGTAGTCACCGCTGTAGTCACCGCTGTAGTCACCGCTGTAGCCACCGCTGTAGTCACCGCTGTAGTCACCGCTGTAGTCACCGCTGTAGTCACCGCTGTAGCAGCACGTTACAGGAGCAGCACGTCATACGCAGCTGATAGTCACCGCTGTAGCCACCGCTGTAGTCACCGCTGTAGCCACCGCTGTAGCCACCGCTGTAGCCACCGCTGTAGTCACAGTTGTAGTCACCGCTGTAGTCACAGTTGTAGTCACCGCTGTAGTCACCGCTGTAGCCACCGCTGTAGTCACCGCTGTAGTCACAGTTGTAGTCACCGCTGTAGTCACCGCTGTAGTCACCGCTGTAGCCACCGCTGTAGTCACCGCTGTAGCCACCGCTGTAGTCACCGCTGTAGTCACCGCTGTAGTCACCGCTGTAGTCACCGCTGTAGCCACCGCTGTAGTCACCGCTGTAGTCACCGCTGTAGTCACAGTTGTAGTCACAGTTGTAGTCACCGCTGTAGTCACCGCTGTAGTCACCGCTGTAGCCACCGCTGTAGTCACCGCTGTAGTCACCGCTGTAGTCACCGCTGTAGTCACAGTTGTAGTCACCGCTGTAGTCACAGTTGTAGTCACCGCTGTAGTCACAGTTGTAGTCACCGCTGTAGTCACCGCTGTAGTCACAGTTGTAGTCACCGCTGTAGTCACCGCTGTAGTCACCGCTGTAGTCACCGCTGTAGTCACCGCTGTAGTCACAGTTGTAGTCACCGCTGTAGTCACAGTTGTAGTCACCGCTGTAGTCACAGTTGTAGTCACCGCTGTAGTCACCGCTGTAGTCACCGCTGTAGTCACCGCTGTAGTCACCGCTGTAGTCACCGCTGTAGCCACCGCTGTAGTCACCGCTGTAGTCACCGCTGTAGTCACCGCTGTAGTCACCGCTGTAGTCACCGCTGTAGTCACCGCTGTAGTCACCGCTGTAGTCACAGTTGTAGTCACCGCTGTAGTCACAGTTGTAGTCACCGCTGTAGTCACAGTTGTAGTCACCGCTGTAGCCACCGCTGTAGTCACCGCTGTAGCCACCGCTGTAGTCACCGCTGTAGTCACCGCTGTAGTCACCGCTGTAGCCACCGCTGTAGTCACCGCTGTAGCCACCGCTGTAGTCACAGTTGTAGTCACCGCTGTAGTCACAGTTGTAGTCACCGCTGTAGTCACCGCTGTAGTCACAGTTGTAGTCACCGCTGTAGTCACAGTTGTAGTCACCGCTGTAGTCACCGCTGTAGCCACCGCTGTAGTCACCGCTGTAGTCACAGTTGTAGTCACCGCTGTAGCCACCGCTGTAGTCACCGCTGTAGCCACCGCTGTAGTCACCGCTGTAGCCACCGCTGTAGTCACCGCTGTAGTCACCGCTGTAGTCACCGCTGTAGTCACCGCTGTAGCAGCACGTTACAGGAGCAGCACGTCATACGCAGCTGATAGTCACCGCTGTAGCCACCGCTGTAGTCACCGCTGTAGCCACCGCTGTAGCCACCGCTGTAGCCACCGCTGTAGTCACAGTTGTAGTCACCGCTGTAGTCACAGTTGTAGTCACCGCTGTAGTCACCGCTGTAGCCACCGCTGTAGTCACCGCTGTAGTCACAGTTGTAGTCACCGCTGTAGTCACCGCTGTAGTCACCGCTGTAGCCACCGCTGTAGTCACCGCTGTAGCCACCGCTGTAGTCACCGCTGTAGTCACCGCTGTAGTCACCGCTGTAGTCACCGCTGTAGCCACCGCTGTAGTCACCGCTGTAGCCACCGCTGTAGTCACCGCTGTAGTCACCGCTGTAGTCACCGCTGTAGTCACCGCTGTAGCCACCGCTGTAGTCACCGCTGTAGTCACCGCTGTAGTCACAGTTGTAGTCACCGCTGTAGCCACCGCTGTAGTCACCGCTGTAGTCACCGCTGTAGTCACCGCTGTAGTCACCGCTGTAGTCACCGCTGTAGTCACCGCTGTAGTCACCGCTGTAGTCACAGTTGTAGTCACCGCTGTAGTCACAGTTGTAGTCACCGCTGTAGTCACAGTTGTAGTCACCGCTGTAGTCACCGCTGTAGTCACAGTTGTAGTCACCGCTGTAGTCACCGCTGTAGTCACCGCTGTAGTCACCGCTGTAGTCACCGCTGTAGTCACAGTTGTAGTCACCGCTGTAGTCACAGTTGTAGTCACCGCTGTAGTCACAGTTGTAGTCACCGCTGTAGTCACCGCTGTAGTCACCGCTGTAGTCACCGCTGTAGTCACCGCTGTAGTCACCGCTGTAGCCACCGCTGTAGTCACCGCTGTAGTCACCGCTGTAGTCACCGCTGTAGTCACCGCTGTAGTCACCGCTGTAGTCACCGCTGTAGTCACCGCTGTAGTCAGCGCTGTAGCCACCGCTGTAGTCACCGCTGTAGTCACCGCTGTAGTCACCGCTGTAGTCACCGCTGTAGTCACAGTTGTAGTCACCGCTGTAGTCACAGTTGTAGTCACCGCTGTAGTCACCGCTGTAGTCACAGTTGTAGTCACAGTTGTAGTCACCGCTGTAGTCACAGTTGTAGTCACAGTTGTAGTCACAGTTGTAGTCACCGCTGTAGCAGCACGTTACAGGAGCAGCACGTCATACGCAGCTGATAGTCACCGCTGTAGCCACCGCTGTAGTCACCGCTGTAGCCACCGCTGTAGTCACAGTTGTAGTCACCGCTGTAGTCACAGTTGTAGTCACCGCTGTAGTCACCGCTGTAGTCACAGTTGTAGTCACCGCTGTAGTCACAGTTGTAGTCACCGCTGTAGTCACCGCTGTAGCCACCGCTGTAGTCACCGCTGTAGTCACAGTTGTAGTCACCGCTGTAGCCACCGCTGTAGTCACCGCTGTAGCCACCGCTGTAGTCACAGTTGTAGTCACCGCTGTAGTCACAGTTGTAGTCACCGCTGTAGTCACCGCTGTAGTCACAGTTGTAGTCACAGTTGTAGTCACCGCTGTAGTCACCGCTGTAGTCACAGTTGTAGTCACAGTTGTAGTCACCGCTGTAGTCACAGTTGTAGTCACAGTTGTAGTCACAGTTGTAGTCACCGCTGTAGTCACCGCTGTAGTCACCGCTGTAGCCACCGCTGTAGTCACCGCTGTAGTCACCGCTGTAGTCACCGCTGTAGTCACCGCTGTAGTCACAGTTGTAGTCACCGCTGTAGTCACAGTTGTAGTCACCGCTGTAGTCACAGTTGTAGTCACCGCTGTAGTCACCGCTGTAGTCACAGTTGTAGTCACCGCTGTAGTCACAGTTGTAGTCACCGCTGTAGTCACCGCTGTAGTCACAGTTGTAGTCACAGTTGTAGTCACCGCTGTAGTCACCGCTGTAGTCACCGCTGTAGTCACAGTTGTAGTCACCGCTGTAGTCACCGCTGTAGTCACCGCTGTAGTCACAGTTGTAGTCACCGCTGTAGTCACAGTTGTAGTCACCGCTGTAGTCACCGCTGTAGTCACAGTTGTAGTCACCGCTGTAGTCACAGTTGTAGTCACCGCTGTAGTCACCGCTGTAGTCACAGTTGTAGTCACCGCTGTAGTCACCGCTGTAGTCACCGCTGTAGTCACAGTTGTAGTCACCGCTGTAGTCACAGTTGTAGTCACCGCTGTAGTCACCGCTGTAGTCACAGTTGTAGTCACAGTTGTAGTCACCGCTGTAGTCACCGCTGTAGTCACCGCTGTAGTCACCGCTGTAGTCACCGCTGTAGTCACCGCTGTAGTCACAGTTGTAGTCACCGCTGTAGTCACAGTTGTAGTCACCGCTGTAGTCACCGCTGTAGTCACAGTTGTAGTCACAGTTGTAGTCACCGCTGTAGCCACCGCTGTAGTCACCGCTGTAGTCACCGCTGTAGTCACCGCTGTAGTCACCGCTGTAGTCACCGCTGTAGTCACCGCTGTAGTCACCGCTGTAGCCACCGCTGTAGTCACCGCTGTAGTCACCGCTGTAGTCACCGCTGTAGTCACCGCTGTAGTCACCGCTGTAGTCACCGCTAGTCACCGCTGTAGTCACCGCTGTAGTCACCGCTGTAGTCACCGCTGTAGTCACCGCTGTAGTCACCGCTAGTCACCGCTGTAGTCACCGCTGTAGTCACCGCTGTAGTCACCGCTGTAGTCACCGCTGTAGTCACCGCTAGTCACCGCTGTAGTCACCGCTGTAGTCACCGCTGTAGTCACCGCTGTAGTCACCGCTGTAGTCACCGCTGTAGTCACTAGAACCCTTTCCACCGGAGGCGAAAGCAGCGCGAGTCTGCCGCGTCTGAGGAGCGACATGTCGCAGCACTTTTCTAAATATACGCGGCAGTCCTATTTTCTACGCAGTACGCCTCTGAAACACTTACATTTCTACATTTTGGATAGGGGGAGACAGGAAAAATAACGGCTCGGCACCGAAAATTTTCAAAATAAAAGAAACGTGCTGCTTTGCGGTTGCTTTACTTAAAAAAAAGTCACTACCTGTGCGACCGGTGAGAAGTCAGTACCTCGCGGGAGGGTCTCATTTGTGTGTCATCACACAAATGAGCGATTTTGGATATTCCCTGACATAACATAAACTTATTGGCGAATATAAAACCACATAACATAAAACACAAACCTTTTGGAGCCATGTTGTTGTCTTTTCCTGGGTATTATTGTCATAGACGTTTATATATGTCTATAGTTGTTGTGTTTACTGACGAAACCACGCGTGATATTGCTCATCTCGCGTGATTTCGTGCTCTCTCTGTGATAGCTGCTTCCCTGCTGCTATGTGCCTCATACGCACCGGGTGGAAAGGGCCCAGCAGCAGAATACACAAGTGAAACGTGCTGCTCCTGTAACGCGCTGCTTACGCTTACAATGTCTGGTACAGAAGAAAAAGAGGAAACTAGAAAGTGAATGGACGTGTGTGGTTGTCTAATCGTGATTCTGTCACGGTTAGCATCGGCAAGTTTATAAAAGTTTTGGATTTTTCTGTCTTCCAGTGTCGCCATATGAATGAATGTTTGCATCCTAAAGTGACTCGGTCCACCTCTGTTAGTGGTTTTGTTTTCATGCAGGGCTCTTCGCCTCGCCGTCTTTCTGTTGCCTCAAAAACCCGCTTGAAATTAACACGAACGTCAAAACGCTGTCTTGGTTTCTTTTTTTTTTTACTTTATTGTTACTGATGATTTATTACTATGTGGCAATCAAAATGTTAACAGGCACCAAAAAACGCTCAAATAGATTCCAGATATAATCCCAAGGAAACTAAATGAACAGAATAGAATAGAATAATCCTTTATTTTAAAGGGGGAATTCTGCTATAACAGCAGCAAAGTGACGGATAATAGAAACATTTGTGATCAGCATTAAGGACACAATTACAAAAACCAAATTATTGAAAAATAAAGTAGCTTACTCAGATTAAAATGTGCAACTGACTTGGATAATTTCAAAACATTTGCTATTTACAGAATGTGCATGAGTAGTTGTGCAATAAAAAGTAAAACGTATTATTTACGAGAAGTTAACAGTATATAAACTGAGGAAAAACAGATGTGCCACAACAGCAGCCACAGAAATGTTATTTAAATGAGTGAAACAGTGCCCTTCACAATAAATCCTCCTGGATTAGTCGACTCACAGGTAAACGTTGCTATCTTTGTCTCCTCGTTGAGACGGTTTCTCCCCACAGCTGATCTGCTCTGAGACGGGATGGACATATTTGTTATAACCAGGGCTGTAATGCGAATCTGGCTGTTTTCTACCTGGACCTCATGCAGAACGTTTATGTGCAGAACTCAGAGCGCAGTGCAACGTTTCCGCAGGGAAACTTTAAAAAGTGACACCAAAACAAAATAGAAATCATCACTGAACGCTGCTAGTTGGGAACATTAATGGTTTCTCCTGTAGCTACAGTAGAAAAAGAAAGATGGACCGAACCAGAACTTTGTCAGTGAACGCATCTTTCAGCACCAATAAGGTCCATAATAAAACGCTCTGCACTGAACTGAAACAATGTGAAGCTGAATGGAAACATCAGTGATACTAGAGAAAAAACAGCTGACGTCCAACATGGCTACCAGTAGCATCCAATCAGACCAAACTCCTTATTCTGGATAAAACTGCTGCCCATGCTGCATTCAAGTACAGCTGGGGAAACTAGGCTGTTGAAATATCAAAACAACTACAAAGAGATTCAAGCGTGTTTTATCCTTAAATATGGGCAAAGTATTATTTAAACATTTCTAAACATGAACACTTTCAGGTAGTTCTATTATTTTCTACTCTGGCTATGTCTGCTTGTACTATTTTATTTATGTAAAAAAAAAAATCTAATCAAAATTTCAGTCAGTTATATACTTTCTACTTTTTTTACATTATAGAACATAATAAAATCGAATAATTTCAAGAATTGAAAGGAAGTAATTCAGGAAAAAGTGTTCTGTGTTTAATTCTGATGAAAGTAAAAAAAGAAAAAAGTCATATGTACATTTGTATAAATTTCTCTCAGCTGATATGTGTCGGTGACGATGTTCCTCTTGGTCTCCGTCCTCAGATCAGCGACTGCGTCTCGCAGCAGATTCAGGGTCTGCCGACTCTCAGGTCCAGCCTGGCCACCCTGACCATCCACCGCTCCACAGAGTCCATGATGGTAAGTTGGTCCACAGCCAGAACCACGAGGTCCGGTTCCGCCTACTGCTGCTTTAGAACCGATCTGTGTTTGGTGATTTCCCCCCCCCATCCAGTCCGTCCTCGTCCCGGAGGCCAGCGAGTTCTCGCAGTGGGAGCCAGAGGGGGCGGAGTCTGGGTGTCCCGTCACGGCGGTGGTTCCTGTGTGGAGACACCTGACCACGCTGGACATGAGCCACAACTGCATCGGTGCCGTGGACGGCTCGGTGGTGAGGCGCCGTCACCTTTAACCTTTGACCTTTAGCAATCGATCAATCAAACTTTATTGCAGCTCAAACACGTACTCTGAATCGTTGTGAAGAACAGAAACCGCTTTGGGCCCAGAAGGTTCTGTGGTGAGGTCCATTCTTTCATGTAAAGGTTCTTCCCGGCCCGCTTCAGGCGACCCAATCACGTTCACGGCCTTTTCTTCTCTTGAAGCCACGCTTTTCCCTGCTCTGGGTGAAGCTTCTGGGTCAGAACCGACTCGGTTCACATAGGTTAAACCTCAGCGGCCCCAGAGCACGACGCTACCACCACCGTGCTTTTGTGCCAAGCATACCTCCCTCAAAGGAAGCTGGCATTAAAGGTCCGGACCACAGCAGGTTCTGGGAGATCCCAGCCGGACCCGGGTGTGTTCTTTAGAATTAAAGGCTTCTGTCTGGACCCAGACCAGAACCTGCTGCTCCTTCAGGGTTGCTTTTCCCGACCCGGTTCTGCCTTCTCATCATTTTTCTCCCCGGTCCTTCAGAACTTCCACCCTGCTGCGTTCAGATGGACCCGGATCAGAGAAACGTCTCGTTATCAGGTCTCTGCAGCTTTTAGATGCATCTAAAAGCTGCAGGACGACTGACTGGACCTTTTATAGGGTGGGATTGTTTTGGAGCAGACATGAGGAACTGATCCACCTTCAGACTGATGCAGCCGGGCTTCTGCAGCTTTCTACAGCTGATTTTTGAACCATGCAGGAAAAAAGTCACATTAAAGGTGGAAAACGATTGGAAATGACTAAATATAACTGACCAAACATGAATAATAACAGCTCTGGGTAGGAAACCTTTGTCTGGAAAAGTTGTTTAATAGCTCTTAGATGTTAATAAAAGTGCAGAAGTTTGCAGGGTTTGCTTGTTGTTCTGACGCTTGGTTCCCTCTTCTAGAAACTAATCCCTAAGGTGGAGTTCTTGGACCTGAGCTACAACCAGCTGTCGTCTGTGGAGAACCTGCAGGTACGTCCACCTGCAACCGTCTCCCTTTAGATCCTGCAGATTAAGTTAGGGACGCCCCGATCTTAAGATCGGATCGGGGCGGTGATTGCGCAATAATTCAAACCTCCACAGTGGTGCAAATAATGACTCTTAATTACCACAAATCAGGATAGCAGATTAAACACCGTTCTAATACGGGTAAACTTCAACAAATATGCTTAACCGTACTTTAAACTATATAATAAAGGCGTAGAAACTCACCTTCTGGCATTTACACGCGACAAAAAACCGAAATAAACAGAGAAAAACTCTCAGCTCCCGCAGCGAGGAGGAGGAAAAAAGGCAGATGCTGAAAAGCAGCTGTGGTGCGTTCAAGTAGCGTCGGAAATCTATGCTGAGTTCAGCAGCACAGGATATTTCAGCTTATAGTGAAAATACCAATAATAACTAGAAAAAGCTGTTATTTGCGTAGAAGCTGTGTGAATGCTGTAATGTTGAATTTATTGGCCTGAAATGCTCTTAAAATTGTGGAAAATAATTAGAAATAGCTGAAAATCTCCTTTTTGAAGCTTCAGCTGAAGGAAATATTTATAAAGTTGGACTGTAAAGATTGTTGAAATGGCTGCTTGGTCACATCGGCTTAAAGCTAACAATCTTTCCCACTATATTCTGTTTACTTTGTGGCAAAATAATAAAAGCTGAACGAGTGACAAGAATCTGTTTGAAGTCAGAAGAACCAGAGTGCACACTCTGAGCCGTTGCCGGGGCAACCCATTATAAAAAGCCTGAGAGCTGAAAAATTTGAATGTTTTTTAATTGATCAAATCTCAAAAATGTTAAAAGATATACAAATTCTGAATAATACTGTAATAGCCCAATCTGTTGTGACTAAGTGTAAGTTTTAATCATGTTTCTAGCTGAAAGTATGCAGGAGCTATTAAAGCTGAAAGAGGCGGAAGTTTATGTAGAATTTTCAGGGATTGCCATTCATTTCAATGGGAACAAAAAATCAATAAAAATGATCAATTACTCGAAAATGGTTGAAGATATCGACAGGAAGTCATGATACCAGAACGGCTGAAATAGCTGAAAGTGTGCGGAAGTTATTAAACAGCAACTACTGGCAGAATAAAGTGGAATAAATCGATATTAATAATAAAGAGAAACAGAAACACAATAGTGTGAATGCTTAACGGCATTCACACAATAATACTGCAACTTACAAACTTAGAACAATGTGGGCTTTCTAACACGTATTTATTCAAAAATATAGAGTGAATGTGATCCCATGAAATGGTGCGCAGCACTGTGCCATATAACCATATAGCCAGCCGGAAAAACGTTTTTTATTATATAATACTGTACTAAGTAAGGGTTTTGCTTTTTACTTTTGTCTGAAATATTAAACTGAAGTTTACCTTTAATTCTCTGTAAGATTTTGATTTCATGGGATTTACAACAGTAATGGTAATGCTTATTGATGAAGTTAGTCTTATGAAGAAGTTGAGTTACTTGCTAAAAATATATTTCAGTTTGATAAATTTCAATACTAAAGTCAAAATATCGGATCGGGACTCGAAATCGGATTGGATTCTAAAAGATCGGATCGGGATCGGAGGCCCAGAATGCTGATCGGGTCGTCTCTAGATTAAGTTCAGTTTGACGTTTCCACTCGATGAAAGGAGAGGAGCTTCATGGAGGGCTTTAGGTTCATGTGGTTCATGAGCCGTTTAGACTCTGTCTCGTTCCTGCAGCACCTCTACAACCTGGTCCATGTGGACCTGTCCTATAACAGCCTCCGGAGCCTGGAAGCTGCTCACACCCGTCTGGGGAACATCAAAACTCTGAGCCTGGCTGGAAACCGGCTGGAGAGACTCGGCGGCCTCTCCAAGCTCTACTCCCTGGTCGACCTGGACCTCAGCCACAACCAGCTGGCCCAGGTAGCCCCCCGCTGGAGAACGTCTCAGAAACTCCCCCTATGTGAGCAGGAACCTGTAGAGCCTCATGTTGGTTCTCTGTCTTCCCCAAGCTGGAGGAAATCAGGAACATCGGAGCTCTGCCCTGCTTGGAGAAACTCAACCTGTCCAGTAACCCCATGTGCATCATCCCAGACTACAGAACCAAGGTTCTGGCCCAGTTTGGAGACCGTGCAGCAGAGGTAAGGTCCATCCTTTTAAAGCGGACAGTTGTTGACGGTTTCATTGGTGTAGCTGACTGTTCTCAGAGGAACGGGTCGTCTAAGAGATGATCTTCAGAGCTAAAAATTATAGGGAGAAAAGATTTGGGTCAGGATAGAGAGCAGAGAGTCTCCTGTCTCTTGCTGATGATGATGATCTTCTGGACTTTGCCAGGTTTGCTTGGACTGTAAAGTGACGATGGAGAAGGAGCTGGACACAGTGGAAGTGCTGAAAGCCATTCAGAAAGCCAAAGAGGTCAAAGATCGGATGAGCAGCGGCGATAAGAAGGTAAAATGGCGTCAGGAAGGCGGAGCTTCAATCTGCTGGAGAACATCCCTGCAGACATGAAATCTTAATCAGTCCGCCATGTTTGACTGCATGTTAGAGATTAGAGGGACAGAAAAGATGCAGGGATGAGGCTCTGGGTTAATCCCTCATTAACATGAGAAAGTTTGTCCCTGGTTCAACTTTTCCTTTTTTATTTAGTTTATTTACTGAACTCTAATTCAGAATCATTTTATCTAGAGGCAAAAAGATCCAGATTCCATCCATCCATCCATCTATCCATACAACCATCCATTCATCCATCCATTCATTCATCTGTTCATCCATTCATCTGTTCATCCATTCATCTGTTCATCCATTCATCTGTTCATCCATCTGTTCATCCATTCCTCCATCCATCCATTCATCTGTTCATCCATTCATCTGTTCATCCATTCATCCATCCATCCATTCATCTGTTCATCCATTCATCTGTTCATCCATCTGTTCATCCATTCCTCCATCCATCCATTCATCTGTTCATCCATTCATCTGTTCATCCATCCATCCAACCATCCATTCATCCATCTGTTCATCCATTCATCTGTTCATCCATCCATTCATCTGTTCATCCATCCATCTGTTCATCCAATCAACTATCCATTCATTCATCTGTTCATCCATCCATCCATCTGTTCATCCAACCAACCATCCATTCATCCATCCATCCATTCATCCATCTGTTCATCCATCCATCCATCCATCCATCTGTTCATCCAACCAACTATCCGTCCATCCATCCATCCATCCATCCACCCACCCACCCAAAAACAAACTGGTACATATTCAGTGGTAGAAAGTTGTCTATCTAAGCTGTCTATCCACCCGGTAACATCTAGTTATTGGCTCCGCCCCCTGAGCAAGCACCCTGCGACAGTGGAAAGAAACCGCTCCTTTTTAAGTGGAAGGAACCTGAAGCAGAACCAGGCTCAGTATAGTCAGCCCTACACACTGAGCCAGGAGAACTTTCTATGGGAGAACAGAGAGAATCCAGAGTTTGACGGCAGCATTAGTTTCAAAGAATGAAAACGTGCAGAGGAGCAGTGTTATCACCCAGCTGGGTCAGGGGGAGGAACATAAAACCCTGGACTCTGATGTTAAAATGGAGGAACAAAAGAGTTTATTTAGAAAAAGAGGCAGCCAACATTAATGTACGGAACAGAAATGTCTCAAACTGAACAAATAAGAAGCTAAAGTGTCGATAAAAGTGTCATCCAACAAATTCAAAGTTACTCTAAAAGAAAACAGGAACACCCTAGCAAAGGTACAGCACCAAATAATCTACAGATCTGACAAAACTAAGCAGGAGCAAAGGAGAAACCAAACACAGAGCAGACTGTGTGGGAGAAAGCAGCATGGTGGTAAGTGCAGGGAACTGATTAGGTTCTCCAGTCTGCTGGATGATCTGCAGGAAGCCGGGCTTATACAGAGGGGCGGGGCTTAACATCCAGACAGAAAGCCCAAACTACACACTGTAGCATTGAGCTCCTTTCTCCTCTCTCCTCTGTCAGATCAGTGAGGACTCCAGGCCGTCGGCTGCTCCTCCTTCTGCCTCCTCCTCTTCCCCCGGTCTGGCCCAGCAGGCTGCCTGCCCCAGCCAAGGTAATCATGTATGTATCAGGCTGTGCTTGGCAGAGGAATTACCAACCAATCATATGAGTCAAAGCTGAATGTGGACGGCCCTGCATGGGTCCCACCACAAACACAAAGTCTCCCTTCTGCTCTTTCTGCTGATGCTATTTTCAGCATCTCTGACGTTGTTCGTTTCAGAAGTGACCCGCAGAGAAGACGCCCCCGCCCCCCCCGCCGTTCTCCCCCCTGTGGACGCCGCACCCCCCCCTGAGAGCTTTAACACCAACACACACCTCCTGTCTGCTGAACCCGCTCAGGTGAGGCTCAAACTAGGGATGGGCATTCGATTAAATTGTCTTCATCGATCATCAGGAGAATTAACGATCGATTTTCGATTAATCATTGATATTTTTATATTAAAATTCAGTGTTCATAGGCTATATTAAAATGCACCAAGAAAATATGCGCTATAAGCAGCGGAGCCGACAGCTAAAAGACGGGACTCATTTACACAACATATTTGTTTTCTTCTCCAAAAAAGTAAAAAAAAAAGTCATGTTAAACAATAGCTTAATAAAAAAAAATATATATAATACTTATAGGTCTTATAGTTTTGTGTTACATTTGGCAAATAGAGTCGAGAAAGAGGATGAGAGAGATCAGCGTAGCTAACAATGAATTAGGCTCATTAACAGAGTAAAAAAGACCAAAACAAAAGAAACCGTAACTTGTATACAACTTTAGCTCCAGTCTGCTGATTTCTGTTGAGAAAGATGAGCATGTTAACATGAGCTGGGGTCAGAAGAAAGCAGCCTGGTGGCCGGAGCGCCGGTTACCTCATTATAAGCACAAAACGGGGACTGAAAACTTTCAGAAAAACGTGCGTAACTCTAATTTCACTAAGGACTTCGCTGCTTACGCACGTTCTGGAGACGGAGGACGCTAACAGAGCAGCCGCTGAGACGGAAACATGGAGGATTAAAGACACATTTTCAGACTGTAGAGCCTCACACAGTCAGACCCCGTCTATGAACTGAGAAGAACAATGAGAATCTGAATGTAAATATGCTATATTTCAGAATTATATCACAGTATGTTGATAAGTACGTCTTCAGATGAGCCTGCAGAGACTCTCCTGCATCAATGGATGAAGATCGGCCAGTGGCAGCATCAGGATGGGGGGAGCCCATGCAGATTCCTTAAAACGGTCCTATTAGATGAACTGGGTCTGCTGTCAGATCTACCGACCCAGCAGAAACAGTTTTCCATGCCTCCATGTTGCACTTCCTCCGCCTGTCGGTTGCCATGGTTACCCGTGAACCGCACCATATCATTAAGCTTAAGTCGATGCAAAGTATTCATTAGTCCCTTTGCATTGACCGTTTATGGCAGAAAGCGGGTGTGTAGGAGGCGGGATCTGATCCAGAATCACCTGAGAACATTTCTAGGCAGAGTGGGATTTAGAAAGTGGAAACTGAGCGGACTCAAAGTTTGATCTAAAAATGTATTTGCGCGAGTAAACTGTTTTTGTTGAGCTTATGTATTGTTTTATAAATGATGTGCCAAGAAGGTGCTTCAGCCTTCGGATCCAAACGGTCCAGGACGGTGGTGCTGGAGGACTGGAGTATTAATAACAGAACATTTCTACCAGAGAATGACACTAATAATGTAAAAAATATATTATTTTTTATAAAGTAATTTCTTTGTCAGTGGGATGCAAACTATGTAGTTGTTTTGGCATAATTTTCTATAATATTAAAAAAACACCTCACTGAAGGAAATGTATTAAACCTGAAACAAAAATGTCGTTTTTGTTCTGTAAATAAAAATATTTATACATTTCTGCATGTCACTCTGGAAAAAAAATAGTTCCAAAAGTAAATAAACAAAAATTTTATGATGTAACCACTTTGCCTTCTTTGGGGAAAAGCGGTTAAATCGGGTAAAAGATGAAATCCATCCGACCATGAGTCCAGACTGTATGAGGAGCTTAGAACCGCTCCTCAGACTCCCATGTCCTGGAGGACCAACATTTAGACTGAACTGGAAGCAAACTGAAGGTTTCACTGATATTTTGTGTTTTTTTTGTTTTTTTTATTGTCTTTGCAGGTTAAACGTTCTGCAGTCAGCCTGTCTGAACAATCACTCTGTGGAGCCCCAACAACTAACTCGGCTTCTTCTTCTGCAGCCATCTGGTCAGTATGAGAGCTCAGATGATCTGATTTCTGATGGAAAGGTTGTCAAATGTCTTGAGAAGTAGAAGACACAGAGAACACCCATAAACCTGATTTAAATGTTTAAAAAACTCCTCCTCCTTTTTTTCCAGCTGCATCTGCTCAGCTTCCTTCTCCGGTCGCCTTGAAGTCCGCTGTTCCTCCTGCAGCGCCACCTGGTGTCCCCTGCTTCCACCTCCTCTCTTCTCCCTGTCCTCCTCCAACAAAGACTTCGCCACTCAGCTCTCCCAGAGGCTCGGCTCCGTCATTAGGGAGCAGAAGACGGAGAGGGGAGACGAAGAGGAGGAGGAGGAAGAAGAGGAGGAGGAGGAGGAGCGGAGGTCTGATCCTGGAGACGTTGAGTCTCTTGTGGTCAGCACTGATGTGGGCAGCAGCAGGTGATTGATCCGCTCTCCTTTTCTCACTTTCTTCCAGAGGTTTCCATCAGGTTCACACTGAAAACTTCTAATTATTTACTATTTAATCTCAGTTGTTATTAAAATGCTTTATATTCATAAAGCAGAAAAGCTACAATCTTTATTTATACCGTCATCTGTCACACTTACGGTATCGGTGAAAAAGTATTTGTCCTCTTCCTGTTTTTTTCCTGAATGTTTCTGATCATAAAACACAGATTTATACCAGAACAAGATGATCTGAGTTCAAACTAAAATCTAGTTTTGATCTCAATGATTTAATTTATTGTGGAGAAGAAGAAAAAAAAACTCCTCAGAGCTTCTTATCTACACTCAAACATGGTGGTGGCAGTATGATGATCTGGGCTGCTTCCAGAGGAATTCCTCTCCAGCCATCAGTGGAACCAGCAGAAATGGCCTAGTTAAAGTCCAATCGACATGCTGTGGTGTGGCCCCGGTGCTGTTAAACCATCCAATGGGTCTGAGTTAAACCCGTTCAGCAGAGCAGAGCAGGTCAAAGGTCATCCAGGGTGGGGTTGTACTTATACACTTTCTTTTTCTTTTCCTGGCTCTTTGGATCGTGTTTTTAAACAGCCGTCAGGATAAATAACCCCAGACGGCCGCTGCTCTCAGATGTGGATCAGTAAAAACCGGATCCTGATCTAGATCATCTGACCTAGAACCAGTTTTCACTTTCCTGTTAAATGGGTTTGTAACACCCTGCCGGGTTTCTGACTAAATATTTCTAAAGGTGCAGTTATCAGGAAATTCTCACCACAACCCAGTTAATCCACACATGGAGAGAGAAGGAAGCGATTTTTTTTTTCATTTCGTTTGTTCATGTTATGATAATCAACGACATTAGATTACAAAAAATAAAATGAAAAGGAAACAAAAAGAAGAAAAACTTATGTTATTTCCCCTTTTAACAAAAATGACATTTATTTACATAAAATGACAGAGTTGTTATAAACTAACTTAAAACAATGAGAAATCTGGACAGGTTGTCTAATAATTTCATTTATAAAGGAAAAGAAAAAGGGAACAAAAAAAGTGTCCGCCTCATCCCATTCTTCTTTTTACATTTATGTCACATAGACCTATATAAGTTCAGCATTTCATATTTAATAAGCTTTTTAAAAGTAAATTTTGTTGTTGCATTCTTGATTTCAGTACTCCCTTTATTCACATTTTTTTTACACCATCTATTGAAACACATCTCTCTTTTAATGTTATTCAATGACTAGGTGTCATAAATATTTTAAATCCTTTTTATTCATATTTACTTTGTCTTTTTATAAATCTTTTTAGTAAGCTAGCAGGTAGGCATTTTTTGTTTACATCATACATACATTTCAAAATACTATAATCCATCAGATCATAAAATTGTAAGGTTTTTAATTTGATCAACAACGATGAACAAAATTAGTCCTCAAATGAAGTTATGAGTCTAAAAATGAGTGAGTGAGGCGACTAAAAGGCCCAGAAAGCCAAGAAATCAGCTGAAATCTGTAATAATAGTAATAATAGATCAATAATCGATTCGCTTCCTTTCCTCCTGCAGTCTGAGCTCCAGGGACGGCTACTTTGAGATGGGCCTGGACGATTCTGGGGAGGAGTTGGTAGGCTCCTCCCCCTCGTCGCTTCCTCCTCCCGTCACGGAGGGGGAGGAGCCTGGCGACCGCCTGGAGGAGTCGCTTGAGGAGAGGGCGGAGCTTGATGTCCGCAGAGTTCTGTGGTGCTGTTGTGTTCTGGTGAATGGAGAGGTGAAGCAGAGGGAGGCGTGTCTGGTGCTGACGGACCGGCTGTTGGGGCTGCTCTGCTTGTCACATGACTCCATGTCAGCCAATCAGGAGAGAGGTAAAGACCTAACTCTTGTCCAGTAGAAACATTACTCTAGGGCTGGGGGATAAATCGATTTTATCGAATAATTCGAATTTGCCATTTAAGATTTATTTTTGGGAAAATCGAGATTTTTCACACAACTTTGAATTGAGGTAGATCCCAAAGGAGATATTAAAATAAGAGTTTAAAAAATAAATTCTGTGATTTGTTATTTCTGTTTAAGGAAATAAAGGGAGAAAGAGAAAAATCGATTAAAATCGGAAATCAGATTTGGTGTGAAAAAATCGGAGATTTTATTTTCAGGCCGTATCACCCAGCCCTACATTACTCTAATCTGTGTAGGTTTGTGAGTAATTACTATTAATGTTATTATTATTATTATTATTATTATTATTACTAATATTATTATTATTATTATTACTGTTACTATTATTATTACTATTATATTACTATTGCTAGTAGTATTTTTATTACTAATTTACTATTATTATTATTTTTATAATTACTAGTATTTTACTATTTTCACTATTCTTATTGCTAGCATTGTTATTGCTATTTTATTACTAGTATTATTTTATTACTATTATTACTAGTATTTATATTAATAGCATTTTATTACTATTATTACATTACTAGCGTTATTGCAAATATTGTATTACTATTTTTACTATTATTATTACTAGTATTATTGCTAGTATTTTATTACTATTTTTATTATTATTATTAATACTAGCATTATTTGTATTACTGTTATTACTATTACTAGTATTTGATTACTATTTTTACTATTACTATTACTAGTATTATTGCTATTTTTATTACTATTACTAGTTTTAATATTACTAGCATTATTTTTATAAATTTTTTTACTATTACTAGTATTGGTATTACTAGAATATTATTACTATTACTATTACTAGTATTATTACTAGTATTATTTTATTGCTATTATTTTTACTATTATTACTATTACTAGTTTTATTATTACTAGCATTATTTTTATTAACATTTTTACTATTGCTAGTATTGGTATTACTAGTATATTATTACTATTATTTTTACTATTAGTAGTATTATTATTACTAGTATTTTATTGCTTTTATTTTTACTATTATTACTATTGCTAGTATTAGTAGTATATTATTACTATTATTACTATTGCTAGTATTAGTAGTATATTATTACTATTATTACTATTACTAGTATTAGTAGTATATTATTACTACTATTTTTACTACTATTGCTATTACTAGTATTATAATACTAGTATTATTTTTATTACTATTTTTACTATTATTATTACAGTTACTTGTATTAGTCTTTTATTATTAATATTATTGTTACTGTTTTATTTAATTATTTATATAATAATAATAATTATTATTATTATTATTATTATTATTATTATTATTATTATTATTATTATTAAATCTTTTTTTATTGACGGTTCTGTCTCAGGCCAGGAGCAGAGCCTGGCTGTGGAGGAGGTTCTGTCGGGCCTTCAGGTGGACCTCCTGGTGCCGTACTCCCAGGTTCTGCTGACCTCCCAGGCCGAGCTCCCTGACTCCTGCCTCTCCTTTGGAACCAGATCCAGTCAGAAGCGCTGGTTCATCTTCTCTGAGGCCGAGGAGGTCCGACGGACCAGAACCGAGCTGAGTGCGCTGCTCCAGGTCAGAACCGACACCGCGGTTCGTTCTGGATGTTGGGTCCAGTTTATCTGCTGCTGTTTCTGACCCAGTAGGGGTTTTAGGTTTTGGGTCAGAACCTCATGAAGCTGTGATCCAGCTGAAGTCTCTTTCTTTGTTCCCTCCAGGACCCTCCTCACCTCCTTCCTCACCTCCTTCCTCCCTCGCTGATCAGCTCCTGGGAGGTGGAGGAGAGTCGGGACGCTCAGGGAGGGTACCCTGCCCACATCCTCGCCTCCTCTTCCTCAACTTCCTCGGATATCGGGTCAGAGGATCCCAGCCTCCTTTCGCTCCTCTTCCTCACTCACAGACACCTCTGGGTCCTCCGGATGGACTTCAGAGAACACTCCTCCTCTTCCTCTTCCTCCTCCTGGTGCAGGCTGGAGCGTCTGGCCCTCGGCTCGGTGCTTCTTCATCCCAGAGAGATCGATGCTAAGATCGGAGATGGAGACAACCGCATTTCCTGTCCCGACCAACAGCACCGCCTTAGGTTCTGACCTGAAATCTGCACTCGTGGTGTGGTTCCCTTAGTTTCCTCTGTATCTAATCGTCCATCGTGTTTTTATCCAGGAGTCGGCATTCGGTGGATCTGCTGGCCGCCGGTCAGAGGCTGGTGCTGCTCTTCCCTCTGGCCCAGGACAGGAGCTCCTTCCTGGGTGAGCTGAGCCGGAGAAGAGCCTCTCTGGAGGGGCTGAGGATGGTGGCGCTGCCGCTCCCCTGCGGGCCCTGTCCGGGCCGGGCTGGACCGGGTGAGGACCGGCGATCGTCTACGCCGCATCGGGTTGTCTTATCTGACTGCCTGTTGTTTATTTACAGGCTGCTGCAGATCCAAGGACCCCTGCTGCTGCGCCGGGACGCAGCAAAGCTCCAGCAGGTAATGATCCGATCATCAGAACATCTGAACGTTCCTCCAGCTCCACAACTGTCTGCCGATCTGACCCGGTTCTAACGGAGTCTGAGCTGCATCCATAATCAGAGAGCAGCAGATCAGGAGCTAGTTTCTCCTGTTTTTCTGACATAATCGTAACTTTTGCTTTCTCTCTTGAGTTGGGACTCATTCAGACTCCAAAGTGAGGAGAACCAACCGTCTCCCCACCTGGTACCGGGTCTCTCACCTGGACTGAAGCTCCTGGCGGGACTCGGAGGACAGCAGCTGCTCACCTACTTCAACAGATACGTGGCTCTGGTGAGACATTTCTAAGGACTCCTCCGACCCCTGGTGGTGAAGACGTGCACAAAGCCTTAAAAAAAGATTCAGCAAAATCTCACATTAAGGAATAATTGATGAACATTATTACCACTTTGTCTAAAACGAAGCATTTCTTTTAAAATGTTACTTTAGTTTTTAAGGTTTTTTTGGAGGTTTTAATTGGTGACCCCTGTAGCCGGGTCTTGAAAATGGGAAAGACAAGAGAAGATTAATTCAGATAAAGATAATGAACCCTGAGCTCCAGTCAGAGCTGTGACGGGTTTGTCTTCCTCCATGCACAGTGATGAGGAGGATGATGATGACGACCAGTGGCGCTAGCTAACCGTTTTCTCTCTCCTCCCCCTGATCAGTACGAGGCGGAGGAACTGAGACTCGTCCTCTGGCTTTCTGTCGTCCTCTACAAGGCTCCAGAAATGGAGCTCACCTGCTGCCTGCTGCTCTCCACCGACTCCATCTACTTTCTGCTGGAGGACTCTGCCGCTGCGCTCCGTCACCACTCAGGTATTCTACAGATTTAAGCCTGGTGTTTATGAAAATAAACTGTTTACTGGATGGTTTGATCCGTGTACTGTTTGGTCATTGAAATTTCGTTTTAGAAACAAAAAACAATGAAAAGGATTTTCATATTTTGATTTTTTTTTTTTTTACATATTTTTATTGCATTCCCATAAGAACAAGTAATACTCCACTAAATACAAACGTCACATAAAATAAAAGAAACATACAAAAACAAAACATCCATACTCACCAGAGGCGAGAGGTGTTTCTTAAAGAAGTCATAACCTAGTTTTATCTTGGATACCCACGCTCTATTATAGTCTTTCAGGCCCTTCTAAAAAAGAAAAGTTGAAAAAAATAAACACAGAGCTCCTCTGACCCTTATTTCTGAAGGCATTATTGTCTCGCGAGATCTGATGCGATACTTTGGCTGTCGTGGACGGGCATTGTAATAATGCAAATGAGGGGCGCGTTGATTGGTGGCAGGAAGGAGGGGGGTTGACACCGCAGGTAACGCCTCAGCATATCTAACCCATATCTACTACTCCCGCTAGCATGCAATAGCCGCATTAGCAGTTAGCTGCTGTTTGTTACACACAGCAGAGCAATAAAAACACAGCCTTACCGTTTCAACTGCAGGCAAGTCTCTGATTGTTGGAATGGCCACTTTTTCCAAACGGAGCTTCGATGCCAACTTCGCCTGATATTGTCCCAAATTCGTAAAGGATTCAGGCGTAAAAAAATAGAGAAAATATTTCCATGTTGATTCTGGCCGTCAACAACAGAGCAACTCACGTGTTGCACTACGTTTCTGCATCTTTCACGGTGGAGTTCGTACTTGGAATCTGTGATGTGTCGGTCGCGAACGAACCGGCTCTAAGAGCTAACTCTTGGAAGTATTTGAAGCGTTTTTTTTTTTTTCATCCCCCCCCCCCCCCCCGCTTGTTTTGGTACATTTGGTACACATCATTTTGCATTAATATTGGTAATAAATATACTTTAAGCAACAGAAAATCTGAGGAGCCAAAAGAGACGGCTCTTTATGGTGAGCCAAGCCAAAAGAACTGGCTCTCCAAAAAGAGCTGGAATTCCCATCACTAGAATTCAGTAATGGCGGCGCTCGACTGAATATGAGGGAGAGAGGGAGGGTGGGCTTCCTGCAGCATAGGTAGGTCTGCGATGTCTATATATGGTATATCCTACGCCGACTTGACGTCAAGTCGACCAGAAATTAAAACCACGTTTTGGGTGAGCGTGGGCTGGTTGATGAACCCAGGGGTAAACAAACGCTTCACTTTTAAATATCGGTTTCCCGGGCAGTGTATAATCGTTAGGCAATCCTAACATAAATTCTTTTCTCATGTAAAAGTGAAAATTACAGGTCATGACTCCTTTAATAAAAAATGAGTGCAGGGACCGCCGCGTCTCTTCGGCAGGGACTGCAGAGCAAGGCAAGGCAATTTTATTAGTATAGCAACACTTTCAACAACAAGGTAATTCAAGGTATTTTACATGATTAAGAGGTACCATAAAAATAGCAGTAAAACACAGATGAAGCATATAAAGTAAAAACAGCAATAAAGCAAGAAGCATACTCAGATACATCATTGTGCATCACAGTACAATACAAAAATATGCAGTGTTACAGAATTGTTTTTGTGGACAACTGTTCTCTCTGGTTTTGAATGCTGTGCAGCTGGAAGGATTTTTGCTGATACTTTTTATTTTTGGACATTTGTTATGATGCATAACCATGGCAACAAGGTGGTTTACAACTGGCAGCAGCTGATTAACATCACAAAAGCTAAAATAATACCTCAACTACAGCCACAAAACCCTGATGAGTTGAAAAGAAGACGCCATAGATCCAGAGCATCCTCTACATCAGACTGTCATACAACTACAGAGCGTCTTCAGTCAGAGGCTTCTTCAGATCTGCAGAGCACTACAGGAGATCATCCCTACCCACAGCCATCAGCATCTACAACAAATCTTTGAAGGAACTTGCATAATGAGTTACAACAACATTAAGTTTCCCTTTGGGATTAATAAAGTAATTTAGAATTAGAATTAGAATTAGAATAGACCTATAGATGGACATATTCATTGTCAATGCATTCATATCCCCTAAAACATTCAGAAGTACAGCTTCACAATAGATGTAAACATTCTTGATCTCAAGCTTAACACTCGCATTTGTGCTCATGTATTTATATACTTGATTAAGGAAGAGCATCTTTCTTCCCATTTCGCGAGGAGCCCCGATGACATTAACCAACTCAAGTTCTGAAGATGATTTTCATTCTTTAAGTATGAGTCTGATTTTTGTTTAAAGAATAAAGCGAGGGAAAATAAGGTGTTATTTAACACTCTACTGTTTAAAACAACTTTCGTGAACTTGAGATTAAACATACTTTTATGGATTTGTTGGTGATTCGAATAATGAAGATATAAACGCTCAAAAACAATTAAACAGACGCACTTTTGTTTTTGGAAACAACCGGAAGTACTTTTTCTTCTGCGTGACCTTTGACTGTACGTGCGTACATGTCCGATTTACAAGCATTGTAAATAAATTGATATTCTGTTAGAAAAATCCTCTAGTTTCTCCATGTTCATATGACAGACACTCAGATATAATTGTCAAAGACGGTCCTTGTTTTTCCATCTCTAAGATAATGCCTGAGTATTGTTCCAATGTCATGATAACGGTTCAGTCTGCACATCAGGTCCAGTGTCTGCTGCACGTAGCGCGTTTACCTGTCTATAGGTTGTTAAGCTGCAAAAACGTCCGCTTCAGGCGAAATAAATAAAGGGTGTTTTCTCGTTTTCGTTTCTTGCATTTGTTTGCCGTTTTTATGTTTGTTTTTGTCAGTTAAAAATCACACAAACATCAGTTTGTTTTGTTTTTGTCAGTTAAAAATCATCATTCGTCCTTTCCATTTTGGATTGACAATCAAAAAAAAAAAAAGAAAAGAAAATGGGATTGGTTTTCTTTCTTCATTTGTTTTTAGATCAGATACAAAAAAATGAAAAAGGCCTTGTTTTTATATTTTAAATTTTATTCTGGGATCAAAAACACAAAATTGAAAAATGGGCCTCATGACTAAATTTGTCAAGAGATCGAAAAACCTTTGAGGAATAATTATGATCTGTTATTAATTCATCTACTTTTTTACATATTTTTTAATCGCACCTAATAACTGCTGAGAAAAGCCCTCATCTTGTGGATTTATGAGGTCATTTCCTGTTTTTAACAGACTTGAACGGATGCAGTCCCAGCCATTTACATTTCTCTGTTTTTGAGACCAGTCCCAGAGCTGACTTACAACTTCAGCTTGGAACATGCATGATCCGGTAGCATTCTGCACTCAGTGGGGTAAATATCTGCTCTGAGTCCAGATGGAGCTGGACGGGCGGAGCTGCAGTGCACCGACTGCCTGCTGTGAGCGTCTCTGAGACGGAGAGCAGCTCACGGCTGCACCGCTGCTCAGTGAGAGTAACAAGGATACATGCTTCACCCAAAAGTCTCCAATAACCCCAGAAAGAGTCGCTAGTCGCTTTTTTGAAGAAGAATCGTCTAAAAACTCACTAAATAAAGTGAGAAAGACGCTAAGTTGGAAACACTGTCTGCAGCGCACCGCTCCTTCTCGGCCTCTCTACTAAAACGGAAGCGTCGGCTCATGATAAGCCGGTCTACAGACGGCCGATCGGCGTCAAGTTCAGGGTGTGGTTAACCCCCAACTCAAGCATAAGAAGCCCAAACCATAAAAACGGATTTTATTTAAAGGCAACTCGCATCCAGAAACGGTCAAATGAATTCATTAATCGCAATTAACACTATAATTTGACACCCCTAATTTTAATATTTAAAGAGCAACTTGCCTGTCTGGTCATTATTTTTGGTATTTTATTACATTTGAGTAAATGGCGCCCTCTTTAGGTTAAAACCGTACGCGCTTGAATTTGAATCGGGCATCGCTGCTGGCTCAGCCATGCTGTCGCTGTGCAGGATAAAACAAGCCACGCCTCCGTAGCGAGCCCAGACCCACCTTTGGTCCGCCAGGCCACGCCTCCTTTTAGAGACATTTTTCCAAACGTAGGTGGAGTGAGACTCTGGTAGGGGGGTGAGTTGCTCTTTAACTGCTCAGATGTAGGTGACCCAGAACGTTGGTGTTATCTGTGACGTAAATACTGAATACAAAAGAAACTATGAAGTAATTAAAGACACTTTTTCCTGTACGGTGCGTGTTTCGTGTTTTAGCGATATCAGACATGGATGATGCGTGTGGAGGTCTTCCTGTAACTTCTAACTATTAATAACAGTTTAAATAAATGATCTGGCTATGGTATTCAGTCACATGATGCGCTTCTGCCTCCTCGAAAATGTTACTAAACCAGTCACATTTTTATTTTTTTAAATTGTCATTTTGTTAATGGACAAATGATCCAGGGATTGTTTTGCGTCCGTCTCCCAGTGATGGACGCATCGAGCTCTGCGGACCCTGAGACGAGTCTCTGCTGCTGCCTGAGCGTCCGGCTGTCTGAGCTGCAGGCCGTCAACGTGGGACTGTTCGACCAGTACTTCAGGGTCGTAGGTGAGTGGACTCGTACCTCGCCTCGCCTCGCCTCGCGCATTGATCGCCCAGCCTGACCCGTGTCGTGTCTCCTGTCAGGACGCTCGGCCGACCACATCGTCTGCTGCCTGAGCAGGGACAGCTACGGGACGAGCGTCCTCCTGCAGGAGCTGATGTCGGCGCTCAGCCTGCAGCAGCAGCAGCTTCCTCCTCCGGAGCCGTCTGACCAGGACTTCTACTCCCAGTTCACCAGCACACACACTGGTAAACAGGCGGGAAGCGTCCTGGACGTTCCCTCGCCCCCCGCTCCAATAACAGAAGGTCTCCCTCTGCAGGTACCATGCAGAACTACGAGCTAATCCACAGCAGCAAGGTGAAGTTCATTTATCCCAGCGAGGAGGAGATGGGAGACCTGACCTTCATCGTGGCAGGGAGGAAGACCTCGGCCAGCACTGCTTCTTCATCCTCCAACTCCTGCAGCATCCTCCTCTACCTGCTGGTCTTTCAGGTGAAAACTGATTTTCTTCCTTGTTGGAGGAACAACTCCGACGATCCCTCAGCTGTTTTTATTAAATGCAAAGACAGAAATTAACATCTGTGGACATGTTCCTGAATATTCTGACGTAGTAAGGAGGTTTTACTTCCTTCCGTACTTGAACCTGAATGTTTCAGACCATCGAGCAGATTCTAATATCCATCCAGACCAACCTGCGCTGATGGGAAGCTGTTAAATCCCTGTTAAATCCAGTGTAAAGCTCACAGCATTCCTACAGTCCAGCGCCCCCTGGTGGAACCGTGGGCGTAGGACCCTGACTGCCCTGGTAACCCGATCCCCTTCGTCCCGCAGGTGCAGATCCCCAGCCAGTGTTCGGGCCCGGCGTCCGACTGCTCTCCGGTCCTCCAGCCCAGGACTCTGATCCTCACCAGCACCGACGTGTTCCTGCTGGATGAGGACTACGTCAGCTATCCTCTGCCCGACTTCGCCAAGGAGCCTCCGTCCAGGTGAGACACCAGGAAGGTTGATTGCTGCAGAATCTGGGCTCTGGCTGCATGAATAAAGATGGAGAAGATTATAGACTGGTTGTTCTTTTTAGCCAGGTCAAAGGGCAGGGAGAGATATATATGTGGTATCTGCCCAGATTTTCACATCGGTGCAGTTTAAAGTTAACTTCAATACAGTGAGCTAAAATGAATCAGAACCTCGTTAAATAATTTTAAAAGACAAAGATATACCGTATTTTCTGGACTATAAGTCGCACCAGCCCAAAAATGCAGAAGAAAAAACATATAAGTCGCATTTTTTTGGAGGAAATTTATTTTCCAAAATCAAAGACCAAGAACAGCCATTTCATCCTGAAAGACAAGTTAATGATAATAGAATAATAGGTGTGCGGTTTGCTAACGCAACACAGTTATTCAACCACACATATCATAAACAACAAACTTAATATGTTAACGTAACATATTAAGTTATTCGGATAAATATAAAATAAAGAAAATCATGTTTACTAAACTCACTCCAAACCACTAAAATTTGTGTTCAGTCTTTCTCTGTTGTTAGCTACTGTTTAAACGTTGAGTTTTAAGTAGTACAGATGTAGCAAATACCGGTACATGAGGCTTGACCGCCCTCTAGTGGTTGTAGGTGTGAAGATGACGAACATGTGAAATTAAATGCTTCGGTGTATAAGTCGCAGGACCAGCCGAACTTAAATAAAAGTGCAACTAATAGTCCAGAGAATACGGTAATGAAAAATGTGTTTTCCACATGAGGGCAAAGTTTGGACACCCTACCAACGTAGCAGCTGGTGTTCCTCCTCCAGGAAGGTTTGTTCCTCTCCTCCTGTTTGAGGTGTTCCTCCATGTTCAGCCTCTTTCAGGTCACCCCACAGCATCGCATCTGGGCTTTGACTAGACCCGTGTCCAGTTCTAATTTTTATCCGTTCCTAGGTGGATTTACTGTTTTGGGTCACCGTCGTGTTGTCGGGTCCAGTTCTGCTTCAGCTTCAATGTTTTTTACAGATGGTCTCACGTTTTCCTCCAGCAGTAAAACTCATGATGCTGAGCAGCAAAGCATTCCCAGACCATGACACCTCCGCCTCTGTGCTTCACAGTTGATACAATGGGGCAAACGAGTATCTGGCAGCCACCGTTTGGTCAAGTTGTCCCACTTAAAAAGATGAGAGAGGTCTTTAATTTTCATCATAGCTACACGTCAACTTTAAGAGACAGAATATAATAAAATAAAATCCAGGAAATCATGTTGTATGATTTTTAAATAGTTTATTTGTTTAATGGTGAGAAATTGTATTTGTTCAATAACTAAAGTTCACCTCAATCCGGTGTAATGTAACCTTGGTTGGCAATGACAGAGGTCAAAGGTCTCCTGTTGGTCTTCACCAGGTCTTCACACACTGTAGCTGGTATTTTAGCCCATTCCTCCATGTAGATCTTCTCTAGAGCTGGGATGTTTTGGGACGTTCATCTCCCTCCACAGATTCTCTATAGGATTGAGGTCTGGAGACCGGCTAGGCCGCTCCAGGACCTAGAAATGTTTTTTACGTAGCCACTCCTTCGTTGCCTAGGCGACGTGTTTGGGATCATTGTCATCCTGGAAGATCCAGCCACGTTTCATCTTCAATGCTCTCACTGATGGATGGAGGTTTTTGTTCAAAATCTTACAATACATGGCCCCATTTATTCTTTCCTTAATACGGATCAGTCGTCCTGGACCCTTTGCAGGAAAGCAGCCCAACAGCATGATGCTTCCACCCCCATCATTGCTTTTTTCACTCTCAAAGTTGAGGTGTAGCTATGATGAAAATTACAGACCTGATCTGTTTAATCGGGACAACTTGACCAATTGGTGATTGATAAATACTGTTTAGTCCCACTATATGCGGTTCTGTTCCTGGTATGCCGTTTAACTCAAACAGGTTTTCTGGTTCTGGATACTTTGGACTCATCTTGTGTCTTTGTTTACCTCCTTTGTTTACCTTTGTTTACCTCCATGTTGTCCCGCTGCAGAGAGCGCTACCAGCTCTGCGAGGCCCGGAGGATCCGGGACCTGGACCGGGTTCTGCTGGGCTACCAGACCTACCCTCAGGCCCTGACCCTGGTGTTCGACGACCTGCCGGGGCCCGACCTGCTCTGCCACCTCACCATGGACCACTTCACCGCTGCCGGGGAGGAGGCTCCGCCCAGAGGGGGCGTGGCCAGCATAGGCGCCGAGGGCGAGGTGCAGTGGTGCGTCTTCGTCCCCGGCGCCGACAGCCGGGAGAGGCTGATCTCTCTCCTCGCCCGACAGTGGGAGGCGCTGTGCAGCCGGGAGCTCCCCGTCGAGCTCACCGGCTGATTGGACGACGGGGATGACCATCGCCATGGTGACGTCACCAAGGCACAAATATCGAGGATTCAGAACTGCAGGGTTTTTTTTAGAAACTAGTGTTGCACTACAGGGGGCGCTGCAGCACGTCCACAGGAGTTTAACAGTAAATATTTAAGTTGGTGTAACGTTTAAAGCAATTAGCACAAACATCGGATACAGGGACAATTTATCCAAGTTATTCCAAAGCGCTTCGATTCCTACTTTCAAACCAAAAGTTGCTTTCATGTTGTTTCTGGTTTCAGACCTTCGGTTCTGCTGCAGACGGCTTCAGCACACCGACTTGCTTGGCACAATCTACTCTGAACATTTTATCTCTTGCACATTATAACAAAGTGGGTCAGTATTAATGCTGAAGCTTTTTATTGATAAATTAATGGGATGTTTGCTTTGTGACAGACGGGATGTTTTCCATCCCAAAGCTGACATTAATAGTAAAAATAAGGTTTCATTTCCAACATGAACTCTTAAGTATCATAACCACTGTTATCATAGTGTTTTTTTTATATTTATGCACATTGTGTTTTCTTTTATGTTTTTGCACTTTTACCGTCACCGTGACTGAACGGAGGAGTGTTGGGTTCTGAATAAAAGTGAAAGTGAAACCTTTTCCTGGCTTTGGTTCACAATGGTTCTCGGCAGGTTTCTCTTCTCCATCACCGAAAAAACGGTTGAATAAAGACGAAGGATTTTATTGGACTTTTTCCACTAAACGTTCAAACAAAACAAGCGGACACCAGGACATGGCCCTGTGGAGCTCCGCTCTCCAGGAGGGAAATCAGTGTTGTTTCACACAGGATGGGGAAACGAGGCTCTGGGAATGGGGAAGTGTGACTGATGTTGGTTCATCATAAGGAGGAGATTTAGCTGAAACCACAAGTTTACATACACCCCATAAAAACACACATCCACCTTTATTCCTCCACATCTGAAGTTAAAATCAGAGCAAACTTCTCCTGTTTCAGGTCAGAATCACCTGAATTATTTCTATTTGCCTCAATAATCTACTATGATTTATTGATCAGAAGTTTACATACATCTCCTCAGTAGCTGGTAACTTTTGAACTGGATGACTTGGGTCAAACTTTCTGGATTTTCCTCCTGACAGAACCGGGTCAGGTTTCTACGCCTCCTTATCAGCTGTGGACACAGATTTTCTCTTGGTCTGACCTTTTCTTTTGTCCTTCAGCGTCTCTGGAACGTCTCTGGCTGGTTTGCTGAGGCTCCTCGCCCATCTGGACCCGTTTGGACCCGAGCTTTAACTTCCCCCGGCCGACGTCTTCAGATGTTGCTTCAACATTTCCCCACAGTATTCATTCCTCATGATGACATCTGTCTTAGGAAGCGCACCGGTTCCTGCTGCAGCAGAACAGCCCCACAGCACGACACTGCCACCACCGTACTTCACAGTAGGGATGGTGCTCCCTGGATTCTCCCTCCAGATGTAACGATGGTCACTATGTCCAAACGTCAGACCACAGGACATGTCTCCTAAGTGAAGCTCCATTGATAAACTGCAATCTGGCTTGTTTATGTGTCTTTTAGAGCAACAGGCTTCTTCCTCGCTGAGCGGCCTTTCAGTCCATGTCGCTACAAGGCTTTGGTTTTTGTTCCGAGCTTCATTTGCATATTTCGGACAAGAACATCTCTTGAGTGGTTTGCTGGTTGGACATTCCCATATTTGGATAATACACAACATTAATGTAATAAACCTCTGATGTATTATTTCTCGCACGATTGAGGTTTTTTAGCAAATAGAAATAATTCTGATCATTCTGACCTGAAACCGGAGAAGTTTGGTCTGATTTAACCTCAAAGACAGTGAGAGAAAAAGTTGGAGCTTTTGTTTTTGAGTGTATGTAAAGATTTTAAAACAAAAATATGCAAAAATCTAAATTTATTAAACAATTGGGACAAAAATCCTTTAATAAAGTAAAATACACAAATAAACTGATTTAAGATTTATTCACTGCGCACATTTCCTGAAAATTTCATCAAAATCCAACCTTCTGAGTGATGTTGCTAAAAAATAGACAAACGCTGGTGAAAACACAACCTCCTTGAAAGATCAAATTAAATTAGGTAAAAAATAATAGCAAAAAGTGATGGTGTAACCAGAGATTTGTGTCCTAGGCTAGCTTCTGTAATAGCAGCTGCTAACCTCATGTAACGGTTTTGTTTTGAGATTAAATCATCCAACAATTTAGATTTTCTGCCATAATTTGATCGTTCAGCAACGTGAAAACTCTGAATGAGTCCCGTCAGAATGCGGTTATCTCTACTCTTCCTCCACCTCGTCTCTGTCGGCGCTGCTCATCATAAAAAAGCTTTCAGCTCGCTTCCTTTCTGGGGACAGCCTGAAAACAGAGATACTGTACCAGGAAGTGCCTGATCAGCAAACCCGGGAATCTGACCCGTGATTGGCTTTCTGTTGGATCCGCTGAGGTCAACGGGACCGATGGGAAAAGGGACTTCTGTTCGGGCCCTCTTGTTTTTTAGGCGAACGGGAAGCTGCAGACCTGAGGAACAACTTATGGGTCAAACCCAGAGGTCGGAGCAAAACAGGATTTCTGTAGGAACAAAGACTCTGACATGACAAAGCATTTTTAGAGAACAAACCGGGTCAACGACTCCAGAGAAGTGCTGCTGCAGCTTATGGTTCCTGCTCCATCACCAAACCTGCTGCTGCTCCTTCACCACATCCATAAACCACCTTTTACTCTTTACTCCTGTCTCAGCATGAAGCCGTACCGCTAACTAAGCCTAGCTTCATTGTACGACTCATTCTTTCAAGATCTTGTTGAACAACATCGTCAAGAACTCGACTCAAACCTCTAGACACTTCCAACAGCTTAAACGTTCATTTTTTATTCAAACGATCCCTTTTAGTTTGGGTAAAATTGGAATGATGCACTGATCAGTAAAAAACACTGTTGACCCGGTGAATTCTGGGAGGATTCTGTATGCAGTCATTTATTGGATAATGATCAACAACTAGAAATCCTTTCACCTTTGTGTCTTTACTAGTTTTCCTTGTCTTCTTGCTGAATGTTTTGTGGGGATAGTTGGGGATGAAAACCCAAAGATTTAAATCGGGGCCTTTAGGAAATTCATTTCTCATTTTTTATTATTATTTCGCTTTTTTCACCTTCAGGCTCACTTTGCTAATCAATATATTGTGTCCAGGTCCAACCTCATTAAAGAGACATTGGTCAAACAAACATCCTCTTTCTTAGTCTCAGCACCTTCTTTCTGATATTTGTAAGCATCCGCTGACTTTGCGAGTTTGCTGAAATTGTTTGGGTTTCAGATCCAGGGAAATGTTAGCATGCTAACATTAATAGTCAAAGCCAATCAGATTTATTCACCAAATAATTAATATTTTTAATATAAATGTTGCTAACTAATTATATTTGATATGCTAATAATAGCTTTAGTACACTAACATTAAAATTTTTCAGACTTAGCTTAAGTGTAATCATGCTAAAGCTAACATATTGAATGACTTTAAGATGCGAGCAACAGCTTTAGCAAGGTAAAAATAATATCCGCATTTTATTATTCAGATTTTTACACCAGATAATCTAATATTTTAATATAAATGTTGCAAACTAATTATATTTGATATGCTAATAATAGCTTTCACTTAGCTTCAATGTTATGCTAAAGCTAACATATTTAATATGACTTTAAGATGCGAGCAACAGCTTTAGCATGCTAAAAATAATATTTATATTTGATTATTCAGATTCGTACACCAAACAATCTAATATTTGTGATATAAAAGTTGCTCACTAATTATATTTAATACTCTATTAATCGGGGCCCGTAGCATAGGCAAACGCTAAGATCGCCGTATAACTCGGGGCTCCAGAGTCGCACCAGGAACTTTTAGCTTTCATTGCACGTCACTGAAACTGTAACGAGAAAAGCAATAATATGACTTAAATGACACTAACTTTCTCTTCCGAGTTTTTACTGTAACGCGACCAGGGGGGACTTGAAGGGATCACACCTACACTTAGCTCACGATGCACGACACAACATGAGGCGCCGCAAAGCAGGATGGGAAACCACCTCCACCAATCAGACTTCTTTTACCCGCCATTCAGTTTTCGTTTTTATTGCGTCAAAAAAAGTTAATATGTCAAAGCGTCCCAAATTATCTGGTGCCCAGGGGAGAAAAAAAAGAAAAGAAGAGGAGGAAAAACGCGCCAAAGACAAAGGTAATGTTACAGTAAAGATTATGTTAATGATATTATTTTGATGTTACAGAACGATGATCGATAATGTATAATCTATAAATGGCCAGCGCTATCTGCTAGTTCTAACCCAAATATTAAATCATTGGTTTTAACAGATAAGCCTGGACTACCTTCCTCGGACAAAAGTGTAAATATTAGATCTAATCAGCAGGTGGATTAATGTTGATTTCATTGGCATCATTATCTCACGTTTTCCCAGCTTGTAATAATCAATCAAAAGACCATTAATAATCATAATTCCATAGTTGTAAAACCAGCTGTTAACTGTGTTTCAGCTCATATTGTCTATAAAGTGTATTTATCATGTTAAACTTTACACCTGTGTTAAAGTTTACATCATTAATGTTAGAGCATAACTTGGCATTCCCACATGCAATATTATACTGCAGTTTACTGATTATTTTGCATTCTGCTAATTAGAACTTCATTGTAATTAAATTATTACTAATATGAATTACTGATATAATTTGTATCTGAAAAATACATTGTATATTATACACTATACTATACATCATGTATTTATCTCTAGGTTTTTCATTTATATTATTTCATTTTATTGTATTTTTTAAATCATGTGTTTATTATTAGACTGGTGTCACATACTCCTCTTCTGTCTTCAGCTCCAATAGACCCAGCTGACTGGCTTTGAATGTGCAATTGTTGTATTTAAATAAAAGAACGTCTAAAACAAAGCTATTAAGTTTCTCGTGAGTATATGTACACTAGCAGTGCAAGTACTGTACTGCGATGCAAGGGGGCGCCACTTAAAATCTTGCCTATGGCAGAGATGGGGACTCGAGTTTGAGACTCGGACTCGAGTGAAACTGAAGTTGCGCACACACGGGGACTTCAGACTTGAATTGAGACTCGTCCTCAAAAGACTTCAGACTCACTCGGACTCGAGCTGCGGGACTCGTGAACAATGTTTATTTTTTTTAGGAAACAACAGATGAACTCGCTGTTACTCCCCTCCCTCCGTTACCTATAACCTATAACCTGTAACCTGTAACCTATGACCTGTAACCTGTAACCTATAACCTATAACCTGTAACCTGTAACCTGTAACCTATAACCTGTAACCTGTAACCTATAACCTATAACCTGTAACCTATAACCTATAACATGTAACCTATAACCTGTAACCTATAACCTGTAACCTGTAACCTATAACCTGTAACCTGTAACCTGTAACCTGTAACCTATAACCTGTAACCTGTAACCTATAACCTGTAACCTATAACCTGTAACCTGTAACCTATAACCTATAACCTGTAACATGTAACATGTAACCTATAACCTGTAACCTATAACCTGTAACCTGTAACCTGTAACCTGTAACCTATAACCTATAACCTATAACCTGTAACCTGTAACCTGTAACCTGTAACCTATAACCTGTAACCTATAACCTGTAACCTGTAACCTATAACCTATAACCTGTAACCTATAACCTATAACCTATAACCTGTAACCTGTAACCTATAACCTGTAACCTGTAACCTATAACCTGTAACCTGTAACCTGTAACCTATAACCTGTAACCTATAACATGTAACCTATAACCTGTAACCTGTAACCTATAACCTATAACCTGTAACCTATAACCTATAACCTGTAACCTATAACCTATAACCTGTAACCTGTAACCTGTAACCTATAACCTGTAACCTGTAACCTGTAACCTATAACCTGTAACCTGTAACCTATAACCTGTAACCTGTAACCTATAACCTGTAACCTATAACCTGTAACCTGTAACCTGTAACCTATAACCTATAACCTGTAACCTGTAACCTGTAACCTATAACCTGTAACCTATAACCTATAACCTGTAACCTATAACCTATAACCTGTAACCTATAACCTATAACCTATAACCTGTAACCTATAACCTGTAACCTGTAACATATAACCTATAACCTGTAACCTGTAACCTGTAACCTATAACCTGTAACCTGTAACCTATAACATGTAACCTATAACCTGTAACCTGTAACCTGTAACCTATAACCTATAACCTGTAACCTATAACATGTAACCTATAACCTATAACCTGTAACCTATAACCTATAACCTGTAACCTGTAACCTGTAACCTATAACCTGTAACCTGTAACCTGTAACCTATAACCTATAACCTGTAACCTATAACCTGTAACCTATAACCTATAACCTGTAACCTGTAACCTATAACCTATAACCTGTAACCTATAACCTGTAACCTGTAACCTGTAACCTGTAACCTATAACCTGTAACCTATAACCTATAACCTGTAACCTATAACCTATAACCTATAACCTGTAACCTATAACCTGTAACCTGTAACCTGTAACCTATAACCTGTAACCTGTAACCTGTAACCTATAACCTATAACCTGTAACCTGTAACCTATAACCTGTAACCTGTAACCTATAACCTGTAACCTGTAACCTATAACCTGTAACCTGTAACCTGTAACCTATAACCTGTAACCTGTAACCTATAACCTGTAACCTATAACCTATAACCTGTAACCTATAACCTGTAACCTATAACCTATAACCTATAACCTGTAACCTGTAACCTATAACCTATAACCTGTAACCTGTAACCTGTAACCTATAACCTGTAACCTATAACCTATAACCTGTAACCTGTAACCTGTAACCTGTAACCTATAACCTATAACCTATAACCTGTAACCTATAACCTATAACCTGTAACCTATAACCTGTAACATATAACCTATAACCTGTAACCTGTAACCTGTAACCTATAACCTGTAACCTATAACCTATAACCTGTAACCTATAACCTGTAACCTATAACCTATAACCTGTAACCTGTAACCTGTAACCTATAACCTATAACCTATAACCTGTAACCTGTAACCTATAACCTGTAACCTGTAACCTATAACCTATAACCTGTAACCTATAACATGTAACCTATAACCTGTAACCTGTAACCTATAACCTGTAACCTATAACCTGTAACCTGTAACCTGTAACCTATAACCTGTAACCTGTAACCTGTAACCTATAACCTGTAACCTATAACCTGTAACCTGTAACCTATAACCTGTAACCTGTAACCTGTAACCTATAACCTGTAACCTATAACCTGTAACCTGTAACCTATAACCTATAACCTATAACCTGTAACCTATAACCTGTAACCTGTAACCTATAACCTGTAACCTATAACCTATAACCTATAACCTGTAACCTATAACCTGTAACCTGTAACCTATAACCTATAACCTGTAACCTATAACATGTAACCTATAACCTGTAACCTGTAACCTATAACCTGTAACCTATAACCTGTAACCTGTAACCTATAACCTATAACCTGTAACCTGTAACCTGTAACCTATAACATGTAACCTATAACCTGTAACCTGTAACCTATAACCTGTAACCTGTAACCTGTAACCTATAACCTGTAACCTATAACCTGTAACCTATAACCTGTAACCTATAACCTGTAACCTGTAACCTATAACCTATAACCTGTAACCTGTAACCTGTAACCTATAACATGTAACCTATAACCTGTAACCTGTAACCTATAACCTGTAACCTATAACCTGTAACCTATAACATGTAACCTATAACCTGTAACCTGTAACCTATAACCTATAACCTGTAACCTATAACCTGTAACCTGTAACCTATAACCTGTAACCTATAACCTGTAACCTGTAACCTGTAACCTATAACCTGTAACCTGTAACCTATAACCTATAACCTGCCCACGTCAGTGTTTCCCACACATATAAAAAAAAAATACAATAAAAAAAGAGAAGAAAAATCAAAACCGACCGTCACATATTGCGTTCGTTTTTCATTTTTACGCTATTTAAAACACGCAGCGTATTCTCTGCTTTCTCTCTCTCTCTCTCTCTCTCTCTCTCTCTCTCTCTCTCTCTCTCACACACACACACACCCTCCCCTCCATGCACAGCACGCCTGTCTGGTTCACCTGTGGAGGCGTGGCCTATTTGGTCCAGAGAAGACGGCTGGCGAAACGTTGGTGTTTCATGAACACGTTTAACACACAATCACAGATTAAAAGTGCTATAAAATATTTTACATTCTGAATACAATAGTTTCAGTGAGTTGATGTTACTGTAGGTCCCGACCCTTAGCAAACAAGCGATTGCGCCTTCTTTAGAAAGTAAAATATAGTCGCAAGTTTGCGGTAAAATATAGGGTGTTTAAAATTAATGTAATTCAGTCTGTGTAACCAATTATTAACTTTTTTTAAAAACGTATTAAGCTTTAGGAATCACGATATCCCTTTAGGAATCCTTGGTCTGTACTGTACTGTGTGTTCTTGCTACAAAGCAAAATACAGATATTAACTTAAGAGCAAAGCATTCTTGGTGTTTTGGTCATGTTGCAAAACTAATATATCAAAATCAAAGCTGATACTGTATGCTAATAGATAAAGGAGTCATAATAACAGAGTACATGCTTTGAATTCCTTATACATAGCTATGCAGTGTTGGATGGGTCGCTGTAGGTGATGATGCAACACTTATAACCGGAGACTTAATATAATAAAGAGACTTGAGATTCGACTTGGACTCTCTCTGGCCTAGGGCACCAAATTGGTTATAATTGCTAATAATAGCTTTTGCACACTAACATTACAATTTTTCAGACTTAGCTTTAATGTTATGCTAAAGCTAACATATTTAGTATGACTTTAAGATGCTAGCAACAGCTTTAGTGTGCCAAAAATATAAATATCCACATCTAATTATTCAGATTTTTACACCAGATAATGTTAGCCATCCGGTTTTAATGTTGCTAGCTAAAGCACAGAGCAAATAAGGACAGGTTAAATCCGATGTATTTATTTTATTGTTTTAAAGATCGATAGCCTTATTGTAAACATGTCAACCTGCTAACAGTTAAAAAACGGTAAAATGATGGTGCCTGTCACTTTAGATTACCCTGCTGGTGTTTATACTGGCTGGAAACGGGAATAATTGGTGCATAATTACAGGTCCTTCTCAAAAAATTAGCATATTGTGATAAAGTTAATTATTTTCCATAATGTAATGATAAAAATTAGACTTTCATATATTTTAGATTCATTGCACACCAACTGAAATATTTCAGGTCTTTTATTGTTTTAAAACTGATGATTTTGGCATACAGCTCATGAAAACCCAAAATTCCTATCTCAAAATATTAGCATATTTCAGCCGACCAATAAAAGAAAAGTGTTTTTAATATAAAAAAAGTCAACCTTCAAATAATTGTGTTCAGTTATGCACTCAATACTTGGTCGGGAATCCTTTTGCAGAAATGACGCTTCAATGCGGCGTGGCATGGAGGCAATCAGCCTGTGGCACTGCTGAGGTGTTATGGAGGCCCAGGATGCTTCGATAGCGGCCTGAAGCTCATCCAGAGTGTTGGGTCTTGCGTCTCTCAACTTCCTCTTCACAATATCCCACAGATTCTCTATGGGGTTCAGGTCAGGAGACTTGGCAGGCCAATTGAGCACAGTAATACCATGGTCAGTAAACCATTTACCAGTGGTTTTGGCACTGTGAGCAGGTGCCAGGTCGTGCTGAAAAATGAAATCTTCATCTCCATAAAGCTTTTCAGCAGATGGAAGCATGAAGTGCTCCAAAATCTCCTGATAGCTGCGTTGACCCTGCCCTTGATAAAACACAGTGGACCAACACCAGCAGCTGACATGGCGCCCCAGACCATCACTGACTGTGGGTACTTGACACTGGACTTCAGGCATTTTGGCATTTCCTTCTCCCCAGTCTTCCTCCAGACTCTGGCACCTTGATTTCCGAATGACATGCAAAATTTGCTTTCATCCGAAAAAAGTACTTTGGACCACTGAGCAACAGTCCAGTGCTGCTTCTCTGTAGCCCAGGTCAGGCGCTTCTGCCGCGGTTTCTGGTTCAAAAGTGGCTTGACCTGGGGAATGCGGCACCTGTAGCCCATTTCCTGCACACGCCTGTGGACGGTGGCTCTGGATGTTTCTACTCCAGACTCAGTCCACTGCTTCCGCAGGTCCCCCAAGGTCTGGAATCGGTCCTTCTCCACAATCTTCCTCAGGGTCCGGTCACCTCTTCTCATTGTGCAGCGTTTTCTGCCACACTTTTTCCTTCCCACAGACTTCCCACTGAGGTGCCTTGATACAGCACTCTGGGAACAGCCTATTCGTTCAGAAATGTCTTTCTGTGTCTTACCCTCTTGCTTGAGGGTGTCAATGATGGCCTTCTGGGCAGCAGTCAGGTCGGCAGTCTTACCCATGATTGCGGTTTTGAGTAATGAACCAGGCTGGGAGTTTTTAAAAGCCTCAGGAATCTTTTGTAGGTGTTTAGAGTTAATTAGTTGATTCAGATGATTAGGTTAATAGCTCGTTTAGAGAACCTTTTCATGATATGCTAATTTTTTAGATAGGAATTTTGGGTTTTCATGAGCTGTATGCCAAAATCATCAGTTTTAAAACAATAAAAGACCTGAAATATTTCAGTTGGTGTGCAATGAATCTAAAATATATGAAAGTTTAATTTTTATCATTACATTATGGAAAAGAATGAACTTTATCACAATATGCTAATTTTTTGAGAAGGACCTGTATATAATATCTGTCACTAAGGAAGTTTTAGGAATATAAATCCCAGCTGGCTAAACCCAATAGTCCTCAATATACTGACTGTAACTCTGTTACAAGCCTCCAATTTCATCTAGTCTTACATTTGTGTCTTTTTCTTATTCCCATTGAGTCATTTTTTTTAATTTAGACTAATTTACTAATTTTTTAAAGATAAATTTGTTCCATATGTTGTAGTTGGGTAACCTGCAAGTCAGAGTCAAGATACTCCAGGATTCCAGAAGTATAAATCATTAAATAAGTTAAAAGGTGATTCAGCTTGCAGAAACCATATTGAACATTTTTATAGTTGGTAAAAGCATTTTATTGTCTCGGGACGTAGCTGGAAAGCCGTCGTGAATCTCGTGACTGGATGTTTTGGTGATTACATTGTGCAGATGTGTGTGGAACATCTGGAGAGGACCCTGTAAGCATTTTATGCCCAGCTTACTTATCGCCCGCTTCCTGCCATTGTTCGACGAGCTTGCAGTTTGACCTCTGACCCCGTGTGCGGCCACGCTCTCTCTCGCTGCTCCTGCTGACCGAGTCAGTCTCGGTTAAAACAGGAAGAAGGTTTAGAAAGCTTTTGCATTTTGTTCTCTTTATTTCATCCTGAGAAGCAGACGGAGTCGTGTCAGCTGATGGGGAAATCCGTCTCAGCGGGACGACACCGAGGGAAAAGACTTCCTGTCTAGTAGAGAGAAGCTTCCTCCTTATTACGGTTCCTGTCTAAAGTTTACATCCACTCATCACGAGCTTCAATGTTTTATTTGCATCTTCTCAGCCGTTCCAGAAGTCTTGAATTAACTGTGGGATTTTCTCTAATCTTGACAGAACCAAAGCTGTACACACAGGTTGGAACATACCCAACTAATACTTGAATATAAACATCGTTTGTTAAAGTGCAGATAAATCCCACATTAGTAAACGTCTGGACTCATTCGGACCAGACTCCATGCAGTCTGCTGGGATTCCTCAGATAGAAAACTAGCTAAAACTTTAAACTGATTGGAATGTTTGTATTGAAATGACTTTTCTTGTAAAGCGCCTTGAGATGAAACATTTGTTATGAATCGGCGCTGTAGAAATAAACTGAACTGAATTTTTGACCACCCATCTTGAGAGAATAGGTAGATGGCTTTAAAGCCCGGTCAAAAAGCTATTCCAGTACATTAATGTTTGTCTGCTTTCTCCACTCTAAAACAACTTTCTGGTTTATTGGATCTTTGTTTTTTGAGGAAATTTGACCACGTTTTAACCATCCGACCCAAACCGTTCCCCTCAGATAAAAGTCAGTCGTTGTTCGGGACCAGCAAAGCCCCAAGCCTGAAATCCTGTTGGGCCACCAGTAACGCTGCAGATTTCCACCACCAGGAGACCCGCCCTCTAAAGTTGAGACCTTTAACCTGGACTGGAAGGTGCAACTCCTGGAGAAAAACTTAATATGTTCAGACAAGACAAAGATTGAGCTGTTTGGACGAAATAAGAAGACGTGAAGCGTAATGCATGGTGGTGGCACCATCATGCTTCAAATTCTAATTTCCTTTATCGTCATTGTAACCTGTATAACGAAATTTAAAAAGTGCCAGACAGTTAGTGCCTCAATAATACACGACATTAATAATACGGTCTGTTTCTATGGAAGTGGGGTTGGCATGAAGTAAATGGAATAATGACAAATCACCATAAACCACCTGGTCGCAGGTGTTCCAACAGGACAAAGATCGCGATCACACATCGGACCAATGCTCTGATCTCATCCCAGCTGAACAATATGTGGACTTTGTTTTGAAAGCCGGGTCAGGGCAGAAAACTGTTTAAATCAACTTTACCAAGTCTAAAAACATCCAGAACGATGCTGAGAGCTTCTGGATGGTTTCTCTTGACCAAACATTAGTGGCGTTGTCTGGATTGAGCCTTAGTGGATGAGAGCAAACCTGCGACACATCCAGACTTCTGCAGCCAGATCCTGCTTTTAAAAGCCCTTACAGCTAGTTGTAGTAAAATCTCCCACATGTAACCCCAGTGCTGCTGATGCTGTCTGATGTTCAGCCAGTGTTCTGACTGTCGGATGCTCCAGTAGCTGCCTGATGACAGCGTCACCCAGGTCATGACCCCAGGGCGTGACCCCAGGGCCTGACCCCAGGGCGTGACCCCAGGGCATGACCCCAGGGCGTGACCCCAGGTCCTGACCCCAGGGCGTGACCCCAGGGCCTGACCCCAGGTCCTGACCCCAGGGCGTGACCCCAGGTCGTGATCCCAGGTCGTGACCCCAGGTTCTGACCCCAGGGCTTGACCCCAGGTCGTGACCCCCGGGCGTGACCCCAGGGCGTGACCCCCAGGCGTGACCCCAGGGCGTGACCCCAGGACGTGACCCCAGGTCCTGACCCCAGGGCGTGACCCCAGGTCCTGACCCCAGGGCGTGACCCCCGGGCGTGACCCCAGGATGTGACCCCAGGACGTGACCCCAGGTCCTGACCCCAGGGCGTGACCCCAGGGCGTGACCCCAGGACGTGACCCCAGGACGTGACCCCAGGTCCTGACCCCAGGGCCTGACCCCAGGGCGTGACCCCAGGTCCTGACCCCAGGGCCTGACCCCAGGGCGTGACCCCAGGGCGTGACCCCAGGTCCTGACCCCAGGTCCTGACCCCAGGGCGTGACCCCAGGGCGTGACCCCAGGTCCTGACCCCAGGGCGTGACCCCCGGGCGTGACCCCAGGATGTGACCCCAGGACGTGACCCCAGGTCCTGACCCCAGGGCGTGACCCCAGGTCCTGACCCCAGGGCGTGACCCCAGGACGTGACCCCAGGTCCTGACCCCAGGGCCTGACCCCAGGGCGTGACCCCAGGTCCTGACCCCAGGGCCTGACCCCAGGGCGTGACCCCAGGGCGTGACCCCAGGACGTGACCCCAGGTCCTGACCCCAGGGCCTGACCCCAGGGCGTGACCCCAGGTCCTGACCCCAGGGCGTGACCCCAGGTCGTGACCCCAGGGCGTGGTCTCTGATAGCCAATCTTCCTGCAGGCTGATTCACTGAACCGTCATCTCTTTATGTATGACGCTAACCATCCACTTCATCAGGTCCACCTGCTCAGTTACCTGTTAAACACAAACAGCAGATCAGCCAATCACACGGCAGCAGTGGATTTAGGCATCTCAATGTGATGAAGAGGGGAAAAAGGGGTTTTAACTCTAAACGTTGCGCAGGGTTTGGTCTACTGGGATGTTCATGCTTAACTGTCTCTACTGGTTTACATGGTTGTGAGAGATGTGGGACTCAATCAAATCAAACTTTATTTATAAAGCGTTTTTCATACAAAATAGCATCTCAAAGTGCTTTACAGATTAAAATGATCTCCCATCCACGCACACACTTAAAAGCAACAGTAAACAAGGACATTGGGCTGAGGACAGATGAGTCAGGTGAGGAAACGCCATCAGAGGAGCCGTCTGCACCAGCGGCAGCAGATCAACCGCAGCAGCCGAGGCACCGACACAGGGCGCCCAGTGGAGGCGAGGCTGACACCCCCACCTCCACCCAAGCTCCACCTGGAGAGCAGCTACAGCCGAGGCAGAGGAAGGAAGATTAAAATAACAGGTTAAAATATTGAAATAAACTGTAGATAAATATGGGAGTAAATAGTAAAATACTGATAAAATTTTAACACTGATCAAATTTAGAATTATTTAGTGTAAAACATTGATAAAGTTTAATCAAGTAAAACATGCAGAGTAATTAAGCAGATATTATTAAATAATAATCAGTTAAAAGCTAAAAAGGTGAGTGTTGATCCTGCTCTTAAAAACATGAACGTTCTCTGAGGTTCTCCAGCAGCCTGTTCCAGAGGTGAGGAACATAATAACAGAAAGACGCCTCACCATGCGTGTGTCCTGACTTTAGGGATGACAAGGAGACGGCTGCAGAGGAGCGCAGAGACCGCCAAGGTTCATATGGTAAAAGCAGTTCTGATAGATAAGAAGGCCCAAGACCATTAAGACACTTAAAAACCATTAAAAGAACCTTAGAATAACAGACTGGAGAAACGTTGCCTGGATCCGACTTCAGCATCCAGCTGGTCGGGTCAGGCGAGGCGTGCCTAATAAAGTGGCCAGTGAGTGATTAACCTCAGGTGTATTTCTGCTACTTTGACCTCCACAGGACCTCTGTGGCTGTTCCAGCCGTGGTGAATCTCTGCTGGTTCCACTGGGGGGGATAGATGACCTCTGCTGGGAGGTTCCTGCCTTTTGCCACTTTCTGTTATGTTTCCTTCCCCAGGGTGGAAGGGAAAAGGACGGCGGCGTTCGCTCCCCTCAGCCTCGGCCGCTGGCGAACTTGTTGCTGTAGTTTCTCTGTGATTTCCTCCCACATCAGGCTCAAAGAGTGCGAGGAATTCGGCTGATAACACCGTCCACGCCTGGATCCACCCTGTTGTTTGTTTTTATAGGAGCTTTGATTTTTTTCTTTTTTCTTTTCTTCCTGCCGCCATAAGAAGGAGGCAGCTTTCAGTCGTTCCTGCAGGAGTCATTGTGTTGCCCAACAGAGGATGTTGCTGTCAGTGCGTTTTTTCCTGGACTGACTCGTTGTGCAGGTTGGATTTTAACGCTGAAGCTTTATTTTCCTCTCTGCCATGTTGCTCTTCCTGCTTCTGTTGATGGATTTCTGCTTCCAAACTTCAGGACAAGAGCAGGTAAAACCCCCTCAGACTCACTTCTTTCCCTTTTCCACCTGAGACGATCAGGTATCCTCTGAAAGCTGCCACGCAGTCCCAGCAACCTTCTCCAGGTTCCACTGGTTTTAGGTGACGTCTAGAGGTTTCAGATGAATGAATGGAAACGGTCGATCATCTGCAGAAAACCTCAATTGATTCTAACTTTACTACATTTTATTTGGAGCCACAAATCTGCTGACATTCCTGACTCGGTGCGAGAACAAGAAGTTGTTTACGCTGAGTTCTGATTTTATTCTTCCTTTTTTTAATTCTCCAGTTAAGACAGATTGTTTAGTGTGATAAACTGGAGCTGCGGTTTGATGTTGGAGATAATCTTAAAGTCTGAGGGTCAGTTAATACGTCCCGTCCTCAGAGACTTATCATCCGGCCGCTTCCTGTTTTCCTGTGACATTTAAAATTTGGACTTCTTGGCTCTAGATGGAAAACATGAAAACTCCTTGTTCAGATGACGCAGCAATTGCAGAGACTCTAAAATCTACAATATTAAACTTCTTGAACAACTGCGAATTGATAAAGACCAGGAACTCAAACCACTCTTCCTACATTTCCCATAAAACCCTTCTTCTTCTTCTGGGCGGGTTAAAGCTGCAGCAGCGTTGGGCTGACTGTGTTCATGCCAGAGAGACTGACACGTCTGTTCTAATAATGATATGTCCCTTTTTAACGACACCTCTTTCCTGTGAGGTTCCTCAGGGCTCATTCCTCGGCCCTCTTCTCTTCTCTCTTTTAGGAATCGAACGGATTATAGGAAACATTGTCGTTCCGAACTCCAAAGGCATCTTCACAAGCCACTGGCTCTTAAGACTCATCTCTTTGGGTCCTTTGGGAGCTCTGAGTCGTGTGTTACTGATACTTTTGTTTTTTAATCAGTGTTTTATACTTTTCTTTGCAGTCCTTTAATCAGTGACTCTGTTTTTAAAGATAAAGTTGGCTTGGTTTGTCCATCCCTGCTCTGTCTGGGGCCTCCAACACCAAACAATGTTCCACAAAGCTCCTACTAAACTGTAAACTCATATTATTTATCTCCATCAGCTCTCTGTGAGCCACTGAATTGAATATAAAATCCTCCTTTTGGCTAACAAATCTCTTAAAGGGATAGCTCCATCTCTCTGACCTGCTTCAACCTTGTGTCTCTCAGCAGACCTTTATGAAGTCAGCTGATTTTAAAGACCCGGTACTGGTGCTTCCCAATAAATCAGGATATTAGTGATTTGTACCTCAGTAACACATTATTTAGATTATTTAAGGAGAGATTTCCTAGATATTCCAGTTAATTATGAAGATTTTTTCTGCTTAGTTAATCAAGACACCACATTTAAATTAGAATATTACGTCAAAAATATAAAAACTATTTTATACCTACTTAAAGGTTGTTATTTTAAGCTAATAAACTGGCCTATATTCGAATTGACGGAGATGTACCTGTTCAGAACGGCCACCAGAGGGCATCAGTGATGACGTGTGATCAGGCAGTTTCCGAAGCGCCCGGCAGTCAGTCAGAAAGGAGGACTTGTTTCAGACTGATCAGGGTTGTTTAAGGTGGAATGAGTCGTTATGGATGATAATCCGGCTCCTCCTTTAGCTCAGATTAAATCTCTCTCTGTGTGTTTGTGCCAGACGCCTCCTCCTGGTCGCTGCGATGTTCCTCAGAGGTTAGACGTTTACACCGACTGCACCTCCTGCGCCGCCTCCACCACCTCCAGCTGCCCGCACGGCTTCACGAAGCGGGACACGACCAACTGCAGGTAGGCGCCGACCCGGCGGGCTGGTTGTGGATGACGCGGTCGGACGCTTTCCTTCATTCTCATCTTCTCTGCAGCTACGCGGTGCAGATCGGCGGCAGGGAGGCGGAGCTTCAGGGATGCCACCACCTGTGTGTGAAGAACTCCCTGCATCCACAGTGCTGCCCCGGCCACTGGGGTCCGCTGTGTCTCCGTGAGTCCAACCCACTCGGCTCTCGTTGGTTCTGTCAGGACTCAGACCTCAGTGACATCATGACCTCGGGATAAAATCCGCTAAAAACTGTCTGTATGAATTCAGAGGAGCGTCATTATGATGACGTCACAGAATCTAACTAATGTTTTTCAGCTACTTGATCGTTTCACCTCTCACATTTATTTAAAACAACAAACATATATCAGCGCCTTTTGACGCAATCTGATTCAGACTTGAATAAAAAGAAGAAAAGTTAAGGAAATATTTGTCAAATTAAGACTTTTACTCACATAAAAATAGGGCTGGGCGATACGGCCTCAAATCTATATTGCGATATATAAACTAAAGCATGTGCGGTAACGATATCTATTGCCGTATTTTCTTTTCTTTACATATGTCAGAATGACAGTGAACATTCTCACTTTCCAGATGCATTGCAGCAAAACAACAACTTCAAAAAAAAAGTTTAGGATGACATTTAAAGAACATTTAGATCCGTGCAACGCTTATCAGTTCAAATTTCTAAACACAAACGGACATTTGGAAAAACAAACATTTATTCAAATATTGACTTTTTTCATTTTGTTTCACCTTGACAAATTAACAAATTGAATTTTTAAACTGTTTTTAAAAATTAAAATTAAAAATCTAATTTTTTAATTTGTCATGGTGAAAAAAAATGAAAAATTGGATATTTGGATCCATTTTTCTGTTTTTCCAAATGTTCGTTTGTGTTTAGAAAATGGAACTGATAAGCGTTACACGGACCCATTTATTGTGCAAAATGCATTTAAAAAATATTCAAATCTTTTTTTCCAAAAAACAACAAAAACATTCTTAAAACATAAGGATGATGAAATTTTATATAAGTTAAAAGCTAAATGTTTTTTTTTAAAACACAAAGTTCAAAATTGTCCGCTTTCCTGGTTACTTATTTATAAATTTTATATCACACAAAAATAAAGCTGCACATATTTGAATTAAAAAGCTTCAAGCTCAACAGGTTTTCTTTTTCCCACCGAATGGAAAACAACAAATTTTAAACTTGCAATATGTCGTGTAAAGACAAACGCTGAACATCAGTATTTATCCTCCTTGATGACATCATCAAAATGCGCAATCGCGGTAGGCCGGTATAATTAAAAATCTCTACCTTTGGTTAAATTTATATAATTTCTACCTCATATCTTTTATGTCGCCCACCACTACAAAAAAACCAAACAATATATGAGGCCCACGTTGGATTAGTCATCACTTCTAAGCAGTGACAACAAAATGAAGTAGAATATTTTTGAAAAGTTGATTTCCTTATTTCCGTATAATTGGCGTTATAAAAGGACTGTGACAGTTGTAGCCCATGTCCTGGTGGTGACTCTAGAAGATCTTCCCCAAACTCGTAAATAGGCTTCGCTTGACAATGATCTCAAGACTTCACTTCCCGTTTGCTTTTTCTACCACACTTTTTCCTTCCACTCAACTTTTCACTCATGTATTTGGCTATGTAAACAGCTACATTTTGTGGTGGAATGATCCACTGTGTCTTGCCCTCCGTGTGGACAGACTCTCTGAGAGACATCAGTAAAATTAGCAGTCGTCTCCTGATGTAAAAGTTTATTTACTGATGAATTGAAGTTTGGATTTCCATTTACTATGAAACATGATCAGCACAATGAACAGAAATAAACACTTGGGATATTTCACTCTCTTTGTTTTTAATTTAGCTTTAAAATGAATCCTTGAAATGAATTAACTTTTAAATACTTCAATATTCACATTTAAATATTTAAACCTGAACTGAGATGTTTTTTTTCCCCAAAATTGTTCATCGATTATTGAATGTATTGTTTCATTTTTTTCAAACGCAAATAATTAAAAATAGTTTTTTTTTCTTTTATCTACATTGCCCCAAATTTGTAACAACTGAAGCAATCAGGTTCGGTTAAAAGAGTAAGGGGCGGGACTTTGATTTGTTGGCTTATGATTGGTTCTTAAAATGATGGACATTGTTTTCGACCAATGGGATCACATATTATTATAATTATGTCAGGAGTTTCTTTTTGACCGCATCCAGTTGTCACTGAGAGGGTTTCACACCTTTTACGGTAAAAACCAACAAAGTTTTCATTATCCGTGTAGAAATTACTTTACATTTTCAGTTTTTATTCTCTGTTTAGTTGCCAGAATCTTTGCATTAACGATGCGTTTGGGTGTCAGACTGAAAATCTCCAGTAAATCTTGTTAATTTGGAGTTAAATTCAACTTTAGCAGCTCTAATAGTTCTGTTTTATAGTAATTAAATAATACTTTAAAATACAGGCTCACATTTTCTTAAATAAGGAATAAATGAAGAGAAAGAGAAGGATATATATATTTATTTCGTTTACATAAAGCTAACTCAGGGTCGGCGCTTCTTTAAAGGGCCATTCCACTCTTCTTTTTTAAAATAAAAACTGAACGACCTTCAATCATAAGCTCTTAAATATTCATTATAAAATGCAGATTCTCCTGAACACAAGGTGTGATTTCTAGAACCTCTAGTTTTATTTGAGTTTTTAAAAAATGAATTAAATTCTTTTGGACCCGGATGGAACCTTTAATTACCTTGTTGTTGAAAGCGTGCCATACAAATAAAACTGCCTAAATCCTGATGATGATGAATTGGATCATTTTGCAGTGTGGGGAAATAAAAAACAATCTGCAATCGGCTTATGTGCAACTAAACGCTTAAAAAAAGCCTGATCTACGGTGGTCCAAAAGGGACAATTAAGTCTTATAAGCGTCTTTTTATACTTTAACAAATAAATGTTTTAAAATTACCATTTTTTTTATCCGTGTGATGTAAAGCAGCCCAGTTTTTACCAGGCGAAGGATTGTGTCATCGACCTGCGCCACTGCGTCGCATCTCCGTGACTTCCAAAATGGCGGAGCCGGTCGTTTATTTTTTGTTATTATTGATAATTGTAGATAACATATTAGCATAGCAACACAGAATGCAAAGGGAACATGGACAAGCTCCTATAGGTCAAAGAAAACAACAAATAAAAAAATAAAAATAAGGGAGAGCTGAGGTTTTCTGTGAGGTTAACTTTCTACCATATTACAGATTTCACAGCATTTTTTCCCCTTCATACATTTCAAAGATGAAAAATAGTGACAGAGTTCTTTATATGAAACACAGATAAATTAGGTCTTGATTTGAAATATCTGTTTTTATGGATAAAGAATTTACCGAGAACGATGAAAGAATTAATAACCAGATCATGAGATGCATCTTTAGCAGATATACCACACAGAACATTTTCTTTTGTTAAAATAGAAAGATTAAATACTTTATGGAATAACCAGTCATACAGATCTGCCCAGGAGGTATTAGCAAATTTACAATCATAAAACAAATGTTCAGTCGTTTCGTTTTCTTCATCACAGAGGGAACATGTGTTATGATCTAAATTAAAGCGAATTCTTAAAAATTGTTAATAATTTTAAAGTGAACTTCCTTCGCCTTTGGTGCAAACTTAAAGAATTTGGATCGTAAATGTTCAACTTCATTTTTAGTGAAAAATCGTAGAATTAATATTCTATTTGAAGAAAATGGATATAGCTCGTCAATCAAGATATGTGGGATTGTAATATTATTTCGTTTATTATCAGTGATATTATGTCCATTTATCAGAAGCGAAGGAAGCACTGGATTTATATTATTATTAATTAAGTTATGAGACATCATAATAATAGATTGAGGGATTGCTTTGATTAGCTTATTATGCTGCCTTATCTTATTTATGCTGTATTTAGAAGACAGAGTTTTAAACTGTACAATGTTTCCGGTGCCGGTCGTTTTTTCTGCTATTTTGCTGCTTGAAATGATAAAACCGCCACAAAATTGATAAATATAAAATTGTACCCAGCAAATGTTATAGAACATATTGCATTTTAATCATTAGAGGCACCAACTATGTGTCACTTTGTGACATTGTTTTTGTTTTATTTATACAGAAAATATGTAAAGAAGAAAGACTTTTGATGTATTATTTACAAGAATATGTTTATTGTATTATTTACATTTGTCAAACCCGCTGTGTGATCTGAGCAGACACAGGAATGCTGGGAGATTTTCAGGAGCAACAAACAAGCCCAAACACAATTTCTAGATTATTTTAAATGTAAAAGAATGGGTGTTCTTTTTTTAAATTCCTAAATAACATTGTAAAAATTTTAAATTTGCTTTTTTTTTATGACTTGCTTAGAACAAAAAGTGATTAAATTGTTGGCATATCATGTTTGAAAATACACACATCGTTATCAGTAAACAATATTTTTCAACAGATATTTAATGCATCTTTTCGACTGTAATTACACATGTACACAATAATAAATATTCAAAATTTTGAGGCGTCATCATGTCAGGGCCATGTCACCATTATTTTTATAAATGACAGTTTTGTCCCTTTCTTGGGGATCTAACGCTCACTTATCTTCCCAGCCCACTGGTATTCCACTATCTTATAGAGTCATATTAGTTTCTGCACAGATGCTGCTGCATTGATAAATAGATAAAGAGTTGCATTCAAAAGTGGTTCTAACGTGTCCTAATTATCCATCGTCACGTTCACCGTGCACAAACCAAAGATGGCGCAGGGCTTTCCCCCCAGGGGGCAAGGTGGGCATACACTGTGCCATTTTTGATCCATTTTCCAGTCATGCGCCGATTTTTTGCAATCAGTTCCTCCTCCAATCCGCATAAAAATTAATATTGTTTCAGATATTACTCTGATGCTCTCATGTGAATCTTTTTGTGATTGACTCAGTTCCCCTAACTCTGTGCGTAAAGTTGAAAATGTTTGCACGTCTGCACCAAAAGTCAGGGGCGGGAATACTAATCTGTCAAAAAGAAGCGGTTGAGGACAGAAAATAACACAACCTGTGATTAAATGTAAATTATATGACAATTAACTATTATTTCCCTGTTGTTTCTCAGCAGTTTTACAGAGCTGACATTTATTTGATGCAAAGATTGCTGTGTAGAAACACAGTCCCCGGTTCCGACTGTGTTTCTGTTCCTGAATCGCAAATCATGCCGGAGAAAATGTTCTCCTCCACAACCCGCCCACATTAATGACACTTCAGGGCCAAACCCATAAAATTCAGTTTATGTATTCTTCCACTGCTGGTCCACACGCCTGTATATTAATAATGTAGTGTATATTATTAATATAGCCAACATTGTTCTTGAGAATTGAGACAGGGTCTAAGTGTCTTTATCCTCAGTGTTCCACAAAACATGCATTTCATTTTATTAATTTAACTTTCATTTATTCGGCGGAGTTTGCTGAGACTCCTGCCAAGAGTGCGCCATGTGGCCGTTAGAGGAACTGCAGTCAGCAAAATGGGCACTCCTGTGGCGTTCAAGCGCGTCCTCATTAGTCCGAGCTCTATGACGATCAGAGGCCATTTTTGCTCTTTTTGTACCGCTGGACAAAATTCTTCTCTTCTTTAACCCCCCGTTTGTGTGGCTGCCTGGGCTGGCTAGCTTAGCTTATCTAGCGGCTAACTGATCGTGAATCCTAGGGATGTGTATTGGTAAAAATCTGGTGATACGATACGTATCGCGATAAAGGGGAGACGATACGATATATCGTGATACTATGAGTAAGATTTTTTTTAACTGAATTTAACTGTAGAAAACCTGTCACAGCGTTCTAAACACTCCAACCTGTTTCATACTTTAAAGGGTGCGTTCACACCGGTCAGCGCGTCCAGGCAGCTAGATTACATATAAAGTCTATGGTAGCTACGCATCAACTGGACAGGAAGCTGCCCCGCAGCAAGTCGTACGCGTCGGAGCAGCTGCTGCTGCGTAAAGTTGGGAAAACTGAACTTTGAGGCAGCAAACGCGGGGTGTCAACCAATCATAGGGACCCTCTGTTCTGATGTTATTATGCCTTCCATGCGTGGAAGTCATTCATTCAAAATGAAGGATCAACTGATCGTCCCTGTCTGCAATTTTCGTGAATTGTATGACAAACGTTGCAAATGCGCCCGACGACGACGTTGTGTGGCTTTATTAATTATATAAAGCCAAGCCGCTCTCTCGACATGATCCGCCATGTTGTAAACAACTATCAACAGATAAATCCCCGCCCGCCCGCCCGCCCGCGCAGACGTGCAGACATGACACGCTGACGCGGACTACAAAGCGCGCAAGCAGCTCGGTTTTAATTTTAGCGAAGCATCAACTTTCGTCCGTTTGAGCGATTTCCCACCTGGACGCGCTGACCGCTGTGAACGCCCCACAACGCATCCAGTTTTATTACTAGATCTAGTTGATCCACTGGAACGAATAAAGGTGAAAACAGCCACAAAACTACCAGTTATACTTTTAATTTTACTGCAAAAATTGCTGTCATCATTAATGGTTCCATTTAAATCTAATTGTTTATTATTCTTGTTACCGCATCCCAGAATGCAACACAAACCCGGCTAGGGGGAGGCGTTTGGATCCCCTGGTTAGCTGTGTTTGATCACCTTCACACCGTAAAACAAACCGCTGCAGACATCGTTCTGGTGCGAAAACCCCGGTGCGATCGCTGCGTTCAGAACCGCACCAAGGGGGGAAAATGGACCAGAGGTCACTGGTTCACTTCACTTCCTGACCATCGCCTTGGTAACTGATGCTGGAGACCTGAAACCGTCCAAAAGCAACCCGATCATTGCGCTGAGAAAATGTAAAAATGTTCGAACCATCTAGCTAAGAAAAGCAGCCAAAGTCTAAAATCCAGATGATTGTCGTGTTGAAATATTACAGCAACATCTGATGTTTGGGAGGAAAACATAAAGAGATGATGGGTGGCTCTATCTTAGTTTGATCTGTACAGCGACATTCGAAGCTGTAACACGTTGTTATTACTGATGTAATTTAATCATCAGAACATCCCAGATTTTTTCCTCCTCCTCCCACCTGTGTGTCCGCAGCGTGTCCGAGTTGGTCAGGAAGGACCTGCAACTTCAACGGAGTCTGTGTGGACGGAGACGTCGGCAACGGCACCTGCATCTGTGACGTCAGTGCTTGACACGCTTAAACTCACTGAGATGTATGGATAGAGACAGAAACGCCACTTAGATATATAACAAATACAGCTTCAATCAGTAATGATGCAGATTTTACAGCGTTGAGAAGAGGATCGAAGGCTGCAGAAGATTCACGTTATTGAACCCAAAATGTTTTTGTCCCACAAGGAAGCAGTCATCTTTTAGTTTGTGTGTGTGAATGAAGTTCACTTTCTGCAGGAGGGTTTCTCCGGGTTCGCTTGTCAGGAGTGTAAAAATCCGGATGCATTTGGGAAGAAGTGTGATAAAGGTAGGCGCTCCCTCTCATTGTTCCTTTAAGGCGCTGGTGTCAAAGGTCAATCCTCCAGGGCCGCCATCCCGTCAAACAGTTTTCTACGTATCAGCTGGGTTTGGTGAAGAGATAAAAACTTAAACTTTGATGATTGTGTTTCCAGTGTGTGACTGCGTCCACGGAGTGTGTAACAAGGGTCCCGATGGTGATGGACAGTGTTGGTGTCAGCCGCCGTACACCGGGAGGCGCTGTGACCAAGGTAGGAGTCTGTAATGTTGCTTCGCTTTCAGCTGCAGGCGATGATGTAATGAATCCGTTCATTATGCGTAATAACACGATGGATTATAGATAAAACGTCCAGGTGCTGCTGGGATGTTCAGGAGTCTACAGCCTTATCATTTCTTTGTGTTTCTGTTCTAATGAGTCTCATTTTTTATAGAAATAGTAGAAGAATGAATGTTTTCCATTGAACCTGGCTACCTTTTAGTCATCATCATGTCTCAGTTTATGGTTTTCAGCAACAACAACAGAACAACAAAAGTTGTGTCTGTGAGAAGCTGCTGGTTGCAAAGTAACCAAAGATCCAGTTCATGATGATTCAACGTCCCTTTAGTTTCAGCTCCACAGATTTAGAGGTGACCTTAAGGTTAAACTAGGAAAACGGTCAAGCGTTGGTCTGAAACTGAGAGAAAAAGCAGCCAAGGTCTAAAGAAAACATTTGAAAGACGTTCAGAAGACCTGAAGAACTGTTTATCTTCTCCCTGCAGCACAGGACAATGTAGATCAGCGATCAGGAGGCTGTTCATACCCCGGGATGATTATTATAAAAAAAAATATGAAGGGTTTTTAATTTAATAGAAAAGCAGCGCTGGTCAACAGTTGCTCTGTCTATCTAAAAAAAATCTAAAAATGAAGAAATACTATTTGTTTTGATTTCACAATAAAACCAAGTTTAATATAGTTGGTTTCTGTAAATCTAAATAATTTCTGCTAATGTTTAAGAAGGTTTTGTGTCTCTAGACGAGGGGAGTGAAACTGCAGTCCTTGAGGTCCAGCGTCCTGCAACTGAAATAAATGAGTGAATCACCTCCGTAGGAAGCAGAATGGTCCTTTAGAGTCCTGTTAATGACCTCATTATTTAGGTCAGATGTGTGAAACAGAGGCACATCTAGAAGGACTGAAGCTCCAGACAAATCAAGGTGAAGCTAAAAGCTTGACGATAGACGATAGGCAGGAATTAGGGTGTGACGGTACATCTATCCGTATTTGGCCTTTTCGGGCGTACAGAGTTTCCACATGAAAGCATAACTCCGTTGCACTTTAGCCAGCAACTCTGTAAACAAATAAAGTCTAGCTTTCTGCTAGCAGAGTTTATGACCCGCCACTTTTAAAATTTGAGACCAGCTTGGATTCCCGCTTCTGTCGTCCTCCCGTTTGGGAACATTTCTGCTTCCCGGTGTTACAGAACAACGCGTTTTCATGCTAACTGGCTACCCACTTCTGTTAGCGTCGGCCGCTGTTAGCTAACACAGATTTCACTGAGTCGAAGGACCCCGCTTAGCTGCCCTCGTTGGTGCCGTTCTCTAAACGTAGCACTAAAGTTAAAGCAGACCAGAAGCAGCTGAAAGCTGAACAGAAGGAGCTCCGCCCTCCACCACAGTGTCCCACATAAATACTCAAATAAAGTTATTTATCTAATGTTATATTTTGTTTTCACTCATACAAAAGGGTATAAAGGCCAAATAAAAATAGAACAGATGAAACCAAGAGAAACTCCGGGGTTAGGAACCGCAGCTCCTCTGCAGCAGTGATTAAACCATTACACTAGCAGTGCGCTGTAGCTCCGCCCACCTCACCTGGAGAACTCATGCAACATCCTGTCAGATGGCTCAGGCAACAGCTTAACCCCCGATTAACTTGTTACTGTTGACACAGACAGTAGGGCCGTATAAAATACTCATTTCATATCCCAGATTGGCTTCACTTCACCAGAAAGCTAAAGTATGGATGTTGCAGTTTCCTAAAAAAGAAAATATTTATATGTTACCTGTTTATTTTAAGTGTTATTATATACATTTTATTGTTTTCCGAGAACATTTTGTTAGAAAATTTGCAGCAAGTACAGTTTGAATTTAAATGTCATCATTACACAAAAACATTTTTTTTATACTTTGTTCCCTGACTGAAGCGAAAATGAACCAAACTGCGAAGTTCAAACCGAGATACCGAACCGGGATTTTTGGCGTACCGTTACGCCCCTACCAGGTAAATATGAAAACTCAAAGGCGGCATCGTTAGTTAATTTAGGCTGTGAATGTTAGTTTTAACCCTGCTGTAATTCATCTGTTCCTGTTCCCTTCAGATGAAATAAGCTCTGAACCTGCTATAACTAATAAAGTTATAGCCTTTACTGCGTTACTGAGGCTCAACCGGCCTCTTTTATCAACAGCTGGTTCAGATTTGGGCGTAGAGACGATTCTTGGGGCACCAGGGTGTTGCTGATGTCTCTCTGAACGTTCTGCTCGTTAGAAACGAGGAGATCCTGGATCATCATCCTGTTTAGATCCACCTAAAATATGGACCTAAATTTTGTCATAACTTGGTCACACATGTCATATCTGATGACAAATTCATTCAAATCACTCCATCCAGTATAGAAACCCCTACATGCTTTGTCCTAATCCTGCAGTGTTTAATATAAGTAATTAATGACCAGGCCCGTGTTATTGTGAGAGAAGGATTTGTTGATGCAGTAAAACATGGAGGCAGTGCAGCATTTCTGTCTGTGTTGTTGCTAGTGAGCAGAGGCTGCCGTGGTTGCAGCTCCTTCTCCTTCTGCACGGGAGAATCAGAAGAGGCGGGCTGCGACTGTCTGCCTGGATACAGGAGGATGAAGGACAACCGGTGTTTGGGTAAGGACACGATTCACACACGCCAGCGCCTGCCTGAGAAGAAGTAGACATTTTCATGAGCAAAACGATCATCTGCTGTTGTTTTAATGTGGTTTAACCCAGAGGTGGGTTTGATGGTTCTGATGTTACTCTGTAACCGACCTGCTTCTCCCGTCAGCCTCCTGCTCCCACAGAGACTGCGACGCCAACGCCCAATGCTCCATGCAGGCCTCAAACATCCGCTGCACCTGCAAACCCGACTACGAGGGAGACGGCCGGATCTGCGTCCCTAAGAACCCCTGCCTGGAGAACAGCGGAGGCTGTCCCATCAACTCCACTGTCTGCATCTTCAAAGGACCCAACAAGGTGAGGAGGAGAGCCGGGAGCCGGATCAGAACCGCAGGAACCTCTGTCTTCATTCTCCTGTTTTCTCGTCTCTCAGTCCAGCTGTGAGTGCATGTTGGGGATGTCGCCTGAAGGTGGCGGCCCTGAGCACGGCTGCAAGCTCGTCTCTGCCTGCACGGCTGTGACCTGCGACCCATCAGCGACCTGCCTGACTGACCTGGATGGACAAGCCAGGTCAGACGGATTAGAGTTCAGAAACTTTCAAACTTGGCTTAGCTGAAGCAAGGCGAATCTCTCAGGTCGAGTGTCGCATCGTTTTACCGCTTTGGGACGTGTTGAAGAATCGTGAAGCCCGAACACCACAGCGCCCCCACATGGGATGCATGGGATGCATCCTGAGCTATCTCTGTAGTTATGCTGCTATAGGCTTAGACTGCTGGAGGACAGACTTACCAATTTTCTTCACTCTGCTACTTCCTTTTCTCCTACGACTCTCCAGTTGTATTACAGTACATTCTGTTATTTCGACTGTTAACTTTGTTTTCTCTCAGTGTTTTTCTCCCCATCGAAGATACACCTGGTCTGGTATCCTGCTTGGCTGCAATGCCCTGTTGGACGGGGGTCATCGACTGGGATGATCCTCTCAGTAACTGAAGATCCACTGTGTCCTGTTATCAACTTTTTACTTTCTGTAACATAGAAAGTTCTCTTATATCGGATCTTCTGTTCCTTCTATGTTCTGCTCTGTCTTCTCAAACCCCCAGACGGTCGTGGCAGATGGCCGCCCCTACTGAGCCTGGTTCTGTTGGAGGTTTCTTCCTGTTAAAGGGGAGTTTTTCCTCTCCACTGTCGCTACATGCTTGCTCAGTATGAGGGATTGCTGAAGGATTGCTGTGGTTGGAAATCTGCCCAACCTCACGTCAATGACTGACGCAATCTGCTGGGATTCCTTAAATAGGAAACTTTTTAACTGATTGGAATGTTTGTATAATTGTATTGAAATGACTTCTTGTTAAGTGCCTTGAGATGACATCTGTTGTGAATTGGCGCTATATAAATAAACTGAATTGAATTGAATTGAATGAGTGCCACTGCTGCAGCTTTTACACAACAGCTGCTCAGATATCGCATCGTGACCCAATATTAATGTCAGTTCATCACGTCTTTCTCTCTGAGAATTCACTCACCTCAGCATGTCAAACGCTTGAAACCGAAAGTGTTTTCTATTTCGTCCGGCTGATGATCTGACCGCTTGCGGACGCACACGACCCGATCAGAACCGGATTCTCACCCGCTTACTTCACACGTAGTTTTTCCTGACGTTTAGCTCCAAGCGGCGCGTTTCTCCCTTCCAGCCAACATTCAGCTCGGTTTTTTATCCCTTCTGTCTCCGATAAACCAGGTGTGAGTGCGAGCCGGGGCGTATCGGCGATGGACGCCGTTGCTACGGTAACCTCTTGGAGCGCCTCATCGAGCTGGACCAGACAGGAAGCCAGAGGGAGAATCTGACCGGAGCCGTCGCCTTGTTCGGTAAAACGCGAGGAGCTGAGACGCTAAGCCCCGCCTCTAATTTTACCAAACCTGCCGGTCATGCAAACATGGCCGCTTTATTCAGTGTAAAAAGCTTTATTAGTTTAAACATTGTGACGGTAACCCGTTTCCACTGTTAGCCAGTGATGTCAGCAGTCACATGACCAGCTGAGGTGAGGCTGGTCCTGTTCTGGTGTCGACCTGCTGTGTTTCTGTGTTCCTCAGAGAAAGGCTGTTCCATGGTTCTGAGTCACTCTGGACCCTTCACCGCTTTCTTCCCGGTTCTGAAAGAACCTCTGAAGGTGGGTCAAACCTTCCCTGAGGAACATCTCGGCGCCCCAGTCCAGATTCACGTTCGGCTTTCACACGTTCAAGAATCCAAAGGATGGATTACTCCACCAGAACCGGGTCACAGAAATGACACATTTTACATTCTGGATTTGTTCAGATAGAAACCTGGGTCTGGTTCAGCAGAACTCAGACTGGATCTGAGCTCAGAACCTCGTTAGTTTGGTCCCGTTTGAACTTCTAGAGATGATTGATTGGTGACGTTTAGAGGATAAAACTCAGAAAATCAGAGAGATATTCATTTATTCCACCTCAGATTTAAAGATGAAGATAAAGTATAACACTGTAACAGGAGGGGTGGGCGGTTCTGCTCTAAAACCCAGTGAGTTCTGTCTGCAGGCTGTAAATGAGGAGGCGGTGTGTAAAAGCCATCTGATCCTGGGTCAGCACCTCTACAAAGACCTGGAGGGACGAGACTTGAACCTTTACGGAGGAGGAAAACTGAGAGTCAAAGTGAATAAGGTGATGAATCGTCTTCTCGCTCCATCTGCACCGACCTGGAGCAGAACCTGGACCTTCTCTCCTCCTCGGGAGGCTGATTGGTCTGTTAACTATAGAAAACGATTAATAGAATGGGCCGGAAGGTTCCTGCTCAGATGTTTAGGGTTTTATCCAAGGTTAGCCTAAAGCATGAAGGAACATAATGTCGATAAAAGTCTTTGGATTAGATTTTTATTCATCCCAACATTGAAATCAAAACAAAATAAAAACACGGAGGCAGAAAATCAAACATGTCTAGAAAATATGAGTTAATGTGAAAACCTTTGCTCATCATATTTCACTTTAAGGCAGAACAGTTTTATATGTATAGCAACACTTTCAACAACAAAGTGATTCAATGTGATTTACATGATTATGGGATAAAATAAAAATAGCAGTAAAACACAGACAAAGCATATAAAGTAAAAACAGCAAGAAATCATAAAACACACACAAAACATGATATATGAAAGCATGACTCAAATCAGCTCTAAACAGAAACGTTTTTAGTTGTGATGTAAAAGAACTCCGTGTTTCAGCAGCTTTGCAGTTTTCTGGAAGTTTGTTCCAGATTAGAGGAGCATAGAAACTGAAAGCTGCTTCTCCATGTTTGGTTCTGATTCTAGGGATGTTGAGTCGACTGGAATTAGAGGACCTGATTGGTCTGGGGGGGGGGGGGTTGCTATAGTAACAGTAGATCTTCAACATACTTTGGTGCTAAGCCATGTAATGATTTATAAACTAGTAAAAGTATTTAGAAGTCTATTCTCTGAGCTACAGGGAGCCAGTGTAAGGACTTTAGAACTGGGGTGATGTGCTCTACTTTCCTGGTTCTAGTGAGGAACACGAGCAGCAGCGTTCTGGATCAGCTGCAGCTGTCTGATTGACTTTTTAGGCAGACCTGTGAAGACGCTGTTGCAGTAATCAATCTGACTAAAGATAAACGCATGGATGAGTTTTTCTAGGTCCTGTTGTGACATCAGTCGTTTAATCCTAGAAATGTTCTTCAGGTGATAGAAGGCTGACCTTGTTATTGACCTTTATGTGACCCTGGAGGTTCAGGTCTGAGTCCATAACTACACCTAGATTTCAGGCCTGATCAGTAGTTTCTGGATTAACTGAAGATGTGTGCTGACTATAAAGCAGATTTCATGATCAGATGATGGGTTATGTTACAGATCATTTATGTTGTTTACATAAAAAAACCTTTAAATATCTGGCTCCGCCTCCTGAAACTGAAGATTTCCAGATTTTCAGACATTTGTACTTTTCAACAACTTAATTTCACATTAATCAGGAAGAAAAATGATCATGAAAGCCAGGGCCGTCTCCAGCCTTTAAGGAGGACCTGGGCTTAGCCCAGACATAATGTTATTTTTGTAAAAAATTAAAAAGTGTTACAATAGATTATAGACTATAGCATATATAGTAAGCTGACAACAGCAACACCAAACAATAATTTAGTTCAATCAATCATTCTTCACCTGCTTCTGTTGGTCCAATTTACTCTTTTTCTTTTTCCATCTCTCTCTCCTTCCACCAGTGAATTCCTTAATTTATTTATTTATTTTACACAAAATCGACTGACGATGCCACTGATTAACAGAAACAGGACTAATCTAAACAAGCTGTTTTGAATTTTTGAATTTATATATTTATTTTGTTTGCCACATTACAAGGAAATGATTCAACAGCAAACATATAACTCAGAAAATACAACCAAAAATGGAATACGGGAAAAGCTAAGCTTATTTTATCCTATCTGACTCTACAACCTTTTCATATCCATTCAATATTTGATACCTGAAATTTGGTTTAAATTTAACCAATGAAGTACATTCCTTTAGATCATCTTTTAATTCATTCCACACTTTCACACCAAGAGCAGAAACATACATAGATCGCACATTAGTTATAGCTTTTACACCTTAAAAAATAAATACACCTCTAAGATTATAATGAATTTTTTCATATTATAAATAAATCTTTTATACAATTTGAAATATTGTTATGGGATACCCTATGCGAAATCTCTTCAAGGTTTTCATTTGTATAAATAAGTTATTGGTTGGTGCAAGGAATCCAACTTTATTAACTATTCTAATTGCCTTTTTTTGTAATTTACCCCCAATCTCTGCACTGTATGACAAGTAAGGCAAAAAAAAAAGAACAATATATAAAAAACAATGACTTTTTGTTTAATATATCTCTTGATTTAAGGAGTATTGCAATAGATTTAGACACTTGACGTTTTATATATTCAACATGAGGTTTTCCAACTAAGTTTACAATCCATAAGCACACCTATAAATTTTATTTCATATACATGTTCAATTTCCGTCCAATTTAAATAAAGCTTGGCTTTATCAATATTCCTCTTTCCTGAAAATATCATAAATTTAGTTTTACTTCTGTTTAATGACAACTTATTATTATCAAACCACCTTTTTATTAGAAGGAATTCACTTTCCACCACCTGTAATAATTCATCAGTCTTTTCCTGTACAAAAAAAATGTGTATCATCTGCAAACATAATAAAATTTAACAACTTCGATACGGAAAATGTATCATTCATATAAAGTATAAATAATTTTGGTCCCAGGACTGAACCTTGCGGCACCCCACAAGTTACTTTCTCCAGCTGTGAATCCACATTGTTAATAGTTACATACTGAAATCTAGAACTCAAGCAACTATCAAGCCACTGATTTGTTTTACCTCGAAGACCATAGTATTCACATTTTTTAAGCAGATATGTATGGTCAATAGTGTCAAACGCCTTCTTAAAATCAAAACAAATAATCAATCAAATTTTAAAGTGTTAATCATCTTTTATTCCTTAGATTATTAGATAGATCTAGATGTATTAGAACAGTAGTTGCAGGTGGTCTAAAGACTAGACATGTCTTTAGGCTCCAGATGTATTTTTAAGCAGATGAATCAAGTGAAGTTATTAACACCTGGATCCCTTTTCTTTATGAATATAAAACAACTTTTAAACTAATTATATCTTCAAAATTATTTTAGAATTTTTTTTATTTAAAAAAAATCTTAGAACTACATTTCCCAGATGTTCATACTTCCCTGCAAACAGTCAGAGGAGATCTCCTCTAGTTTTCTAGTTTGTTTAAGGAATTGAAATCATAACTTTATCATCTAATTACATATTAGTTATTAATTAGTTAACCTATCACAGGTATAAATCAAACACCCAGGGATTACAAATCAACAAGGGTCTTAAATGGCCTTGAATAGTGAGTTAACTCCATGAAACTCACAGAATTTAATATTATTAAAACATTTATTTAAATTGTTTTAAACTAAAAATAAATATTTTTTTTACATAAAAATCCTAAGAATTTATGTTTTTTTGTTCAAAACTTTTCCTATTTAGCTTTTTATCTATGTACAATCTACAAAATGAATGTTCCTAAATAAAGTTACATTTAAACTAAATAAAACAAATCCCTTCATCCAACACATTATGCTATTTGTTGTTAAAAATGTTCCCCAAAAAAGAATAAAACATGTTGCACAAACGTATTATATCCCATAAACCTTCATTTTAATATCTTCTTTTTTATAATGTAATTATTTGAACCTCTACAGATGAAAACATGATGACAAAAATGATTTAAAAAAGACCCATCATCATACCTTAAAGGTCTCTAGACCCTCAGTGTGTCTGCTTTAACTTCATGTAAACTGTCATCAACAGAGATCTGTCACTGAAATAAGAAATATATCAATTAATATGAGTAAAATATGTGAATTAATGCAAATGCAGCTGTACTCCATTTAGAAGGGATTTTTTTTGTGAAAATAGTGAAAACTTCATCAAGTCATTAAGGAGAAAAACCTGCAGTCAGATTCAGATTAGAGTCGCTGTGACTGAAGTTTAGAGAGAAATATAGAGTATTATAGACATTTTTTCATTATTTGTTGCAGACACAGATCCTTATTTTGCATTTTAAGATCAGTTCATTGCTTATTTTCCATAAATTTATGTAAATATTCAAACATAAGCAACAAAAATGGCCAACATCCAACATATGTAGTATACAAATGATAAACTGTTAAACCCTGAAATAAACTTCATCGCCCGTTAAATTCCTGTAGAACCTTTGAGGTTCTGACCTTTTCATGAGTGGTTTTGGATGCTCACAGATATGTTGGCTGGAACGATCCGGACCGGGACCGGATCCTCGGTGTAAATGTAGGGGAACAGGGCGTGAGTGAAGGCGTGTGTGAAGGTGTGTAGGTTTGTGTTGCTGTCGAGGTCGGAGAAAGACAACCTCCCCCTGTCGAAGTCCAGCTCAATTCCGATCTTCTTCAGCGTCTTCTTCAGCAGCAGTTCCTTCTCTGCTTCCGATGTGGAGAACGCCGTGAGCTTCCCGTCCGAGAACGAGATCCTCCACAGCTGCACCTTCAGGGTTCGGTCCGTCTGGAGGTTCTTCCCCGTCTGGAGGTTTTCCCCCATCTGGAGGTTCTCCCCCGTCTGGAGGTTCTCCCTCGTCTGGAGGTTCTCCCCCATCTGGAGGTTCTCCCCCGTCTGGAGGTTCTCCCCCATCTGGAGGTTCTCCCCCGTCTGGAGGTTCTCCCTCGTCTGGAGGTTCTCCCCCGTCTGGAGGTTCTCCCCCGTCTGGAGGTTCTCCCCCGTCTGGAGGTTCTCCCCCAGCAGGCCCAGCTCCCAGTCCCGATTGTCCCCAACGTCCACCGTCCAGCTGCAAGTCCCTGAGGTGAACCCCTCTGAGCCGAGGACGGAGCAGGAGAACCGGGTCCTCTCCGGGTTCCTGGGCAGCTGCATCTTGTCTCCAGCTCGGACGCTGGTCAGATCGCTGGTCAGGACCAGTTCTGGGTCAGCCGTGTTCGGGTCCAGAACCACAGGACTGTAGGACACGGGCTTCCTCATGCTGCTCCAGATGTTGAAGGTCAGGTTGCCCAGGTGTTTGGCCACATCTATCAGAGTTCCAGATACGGGCTGTGGGTCATCCTGAAGGGGGCGCTGTTGGAGCCTGTTTGCTGTTGTCTTGTAGTTCTTCAGGAAGGAGATATCTGAAGCCCTCAGCTCCTTCTGTGCTGCTGTAATCAGATCTGTAAGAGCTGCTATCTCTCTGCCCAGAGCCTCCATCTTCTCCTTCATCATCCCACTCTTCTGCTCCTCTTCCTCCCTCAGGGCAGCCAGTCTGGCCTCCTCTTCCTCTGCTAGAAACTGATGAAGCTTCTGGAACTGCTCCCTGATCTGCTTCTCCGTCTGCTGGCCCTGCAGCTTGATGAACTTTACAGTTTGATCCCCGTCTCCTTTAGCTTCCTGCATGGCCGCCAGCTTCTCCTGCAGAGGCTTCAGCGTCTTCTGCAGCTCCTCCCGTTGCTCCTGTGCCGCCTCATCCATAGGTCTGAACCTGTGGTCGCTGTGGATCCTTGAGTCCCTACAGATGACGCACACCGGCTCCTGGTGGTCCAGGCAGAAGATCTTCAGCTTCTCAGAGTGCAGGCTGCAGAGATGCTCCGCCCCAGAGGAAGCTCGCTGCTCCCCCTCACGCGTGAAGGCCTCACACAGGTTCTTTAAGGCCAGGTTTAGAGGGGGGTTGCTTCGTGATGACCTCCTCTGGCAGCAGGGACATTCCAGCGTTGTTCTGCCTCTCCACCACTTCTGCAGACAGCCTCTGCAGAAGCTGTGGCTGCAGGACAGGACGACTGGCACATTGAAGACGTCCTGGCAGATGGGACAGAGCAGCTCCTCCTCTGACCTGGAAGACATCTTGTCTCTGAAGAAGGCTGAAACCACAGCCGCTCCGTCGGGTAGCCCAGTACTTTCACTTTCCCTTTGAGTTTGAGCTCTAACAGTTTGTAGTGGATCCAGTCCAGTGTTCCAGTAATCCCAACGTTCCCGGTTCCAGTTTCTGCTCTTCTAGGCGGATCCTTTTCTTGGTTTCCGTCTCTCCAGTTTGAGGCAGGAAAGGGAAAGCTGCTTCATGCTTGCCTTTGTTTATCAGCGAGTGGGCGGAGCTTCTGTGAACGCACGCATTCCTGATCTCTGCCTATGTTTATTACAGCAGGTTTGCAGTAAACAAGTCATTTATAGCTGCACTCTGACCCCAGATCAAACCCTTTAGTTGCTGCTTTCAGTGCAGCAGACCTTTGTTCCCCAAGCCTGGTTTATCCAAGCTTTATTTACACAACATTTTTCCTACAACCGAGCAACACGACACTCTAAACAAAAAAACAAAAACACTTGACTAAAACGCGCCACTTATATAAATACATTTCCATGATATATTTAACATGTGCAGGATGCAGGAAACCCAGGAAACACTCACACGTTCTGATATAAACCAATATAGCCAGGTATCTGAAGACTGACAAGATTTTAATGTGTTAAGAGTAAAAAAACACATCAGACTAATATAAACAAAATAATTTAAGGCCCAATACTGGAAAATCAGCTACAGCTATCTTGATAAATCCTGTTCCAACGAGGCTAGTTTCAGATTAAAAGCATCTTTTAAAAACAGCAACTATTATCAGCGTTCCTGAAAACCTTTGAGCTCCGCCTGCCAACCTGGCGGACGCACGCAGGACGACGTCCTCGCCTGCTGCACATCCGTATCTATCTAATAGTGCCTATATGCTAGTTTCTTACTAAACATGTAGGTCCTCAAATTTTTGCTGCTTAAATTATTACAAACTTTAGTCCATATTATTCTCTTTAAATGCAGATGGACACATATAATTATTACATTCTAGAGCTGCAGCTCTACATTGATAACATTAAATGAGTCGTTGATTAGTCAGTGATTTTATTCCAGCCCTCCTTCTGTTCTGGATTTATGAAGATGCTACATTGTCACAAATTCCTACCAATGAAAATGACTCAAAAATGTAAAATCTAGAGCACCACTAACTGTTGATAATGTTTTAATCAATGATAAATTAAAAAATAAGATAAATAGCTGCAATTAGTGAGAATCATGTGTGTGTTTTCTGTATTTATTTTTTACACAAATCTTTAGACCTTCACGTTGTGAACCATGTCATTCAGTTTAGGCTCCGCCCCCTTTGTATCACAGCCCTGGCCATCTTGATGACACCCTAAAATCAAAACCCATTTAGCCCTGTTAAAAAACTCCCTGGATACAGCCCTGCTCAGCAATCTTAACGAAGCATCAATCTGCTGGGATTCCTTCAATAGAAAACTTTAAACTGATTGGAACGTGTGGATGATTGAATTAAAATGACTTTTCTTGTAAAGTGCCTTGAAGTGACATCTACTATGAATCGAAGCTATATAAATAAAGTCAATTGAATATTTAAGCATTAATACCAATGAATATTTAGAAAATGACGGACCAAAATAAAACTCAAGCATTAAATACGCAGCTCATTAATAAATACTGTTATTAATCGCAAAAGCGACAAATCTGTCTCACTGTACAGCCCTGCTGGTTCTAGTTTTGACGTCGATATTAGAGGAGAAGCAGGTCGGTCATCATGTCCAAACATTTAAAGTTTTTTGTCAGACAATATTAGAATACGTCGGTTATGATTTATGCAGGTATTAAACACAGTTTTCATTAAGCCCACATTGTAAAGGTGCGGTGCAGCCAGCCTGCAGAAAATGGGACAATGTTGCCTTAAATAAATGGTTTCAATACGGGGGAAAAAGTGAAAATGATCAAAAACCACGAGGAGTTGGAGAAGATGCAGAAAACCAGTCAGTGAGCAAAGTTATGAATGATGGAACAATGAAAAATGAGGCATCAACACTGAGGAGAGCGATAACTAACCAAGAAACAGGTGGTTGATGAGTAACAGGCTGCAGCTGTGAGGGACGGAGACTAATTAACTGGAAAGACTCTGAGCTAGACAGAAATAAACAGTAAACCAAGGGGAGAAGGCTAACTTTAAATGTTAAGCTAAACATAAAGGAATGACGTCATATGGCAACACCTTCTAGACAATAATAACACAGAGAAATGAACAGCATACAGCAAACCTGAACGGTAATGATAAACACAAACGGAACCAAAACTCAAACACTAGTGGATCATGACCCACATTTCTGTATTGAAATGTTTTTATTGGTCTCATGTGTTATTTTGATCTTAAATGTGTTTTCATCAACTGTGGGCAGAAAATCCTCATAAATACCAGGAATAAAGGCTTGAAAACACATCAGTCTGTGTAAATTAATGTATATAATGTGTTTAACTCAGTGATGAAATAAATTAACTTTTTATTCAAATTTATTGAATATGACTAATTTTCAGTCGGAAAAACTGGTTTTTGACTTTAAAAGTTGCTCTGAAAGCAAAATTCAGCCTGTAATCTAAATAAGACACTGTTGGTATGATGTTTATGAGGTTATATGATGATTGGGATGTTTGACCTTTTAACCCCCCCGATGCGCAGCATCAGGGGTCCTTCAGGGTGGACCAGAGAAAGAAAAAAAACCCTGTTTTGCTGCTTGTTTTTGCAGAAGTTCATCCTAATGAGCGATCCCAGCAGGCCGTTCACCATCATCCAGGCTGACCTGCCTGCAGCCAACGGCGTCATCCACATCATCGACCGGCCAATCATGAACGGCCTTCCTGACGAGCCGTCTCGGGATGAGCGGGTCAGTTTAGCGGTCGCCTTCAGCAGCGTTTCCTTCAAGGCGAAAACGTTTTTGATCTCTCTCTGCTTTTATGTCCAGTTTGCTGACAGTACGATCAGAGAGATCCTGAGGAAAGATGGGAAATTCAACCGCTTCCTGTCTCTGGTTGATGTGAGTATAAACACAAAGTACGACCGACGTCCAATCACAGCTCAGCAGCTGAGCCTGTCATGATTAATTAATGATGTCATGATTAATTAAGCAGGTGACTGAATCAGGTGATGTAGATTAATGCAGTCAGAAAATCAGAAACTAAGGGATTTGTGTCTTAGCGTTGTCTTGTTACTCACTGAGACCTTCATAGAGCTCTGCACACTGTGACCTTGACCTTGACCTTGACCTTGTTCGGAGGAGAGTTTTCCTCCTGATGAGCTTCCAGGTGCTAAATGGAAACAAAAGGAGAAATGTCTTCTCCATGCTGAGAGTTTTAACAACTTAGCAGAGCTCAGAATAAAATCAAAGGCTGGAAAGACTCTTCAAGAAAATGGGTCTCGCTATTCACAAAGATTTATACGCAGCTCAGTTATCTCTCTATAAGGACTCCATTTCTCACGCCAAATCACATTATTACTCCGGTCTCATCTCCTCGAATACTGGCAATACTAAGACCTTATTCTCCAGTTTCATCATTCAGCCCCCTGACTCTCTACCTACTCACCTTTATTTCTCTGACACCTGTAGCTCTCGCCTTCACTTCTTTAATGAAAAGGTCAATAGAATCCATCAACACCTCGATCCCCCTACTTTCTTTGATTTCTGCCAACCTTCCTATCGTCTCTCCACCTTTAAATTCCCCCCATCCCTCAGAAATATCCAAACCTTCCACCTGTCAGTTAGATCCTCTGTCTACAGTTTGGTCAAATCCTCCCTTTCCTCTCTGCTCCCCCTTATAACAGCCATCATCCACTCCTCACTGTCTTCTGGAATTCAATTCAATTCAGTTTTAATTATATATGATTCTGGTTTAACTTCCATCTTCCTCGATCTGAGCGCGACCTTCGACACCATTTCTCACCCCATTCTCCTCAACAGACTCTCTTCTTTAGGCATCACCCACACCCCTCTCCTCTGGTTTCGCTCCTACCTCACCGGCCGAACTCAGTTCATCCAGCTAAAACCCTTCCCCTCACAACCCAGTTACTTTAGGTCAATCAATCAATCAAACTTTATTTATATAGCACAATTCATACAATAAATGCAACTCAAAGTGCTTTACAAATTAAAATGACCCCACATGCCCACATTCCCTCTCATCCCCAGTAATATAAAAGCAATTTGACAATAATACCCCCTTCTGACACACACACACACACACACACACACACAAACACACGCGTAAGGACATAAGAAGAAAAAAAATTAATAAATAAAACGCCCTGGGCTGAGTTCAGATGAGCCAGACAAGCTAAGTAAGGAAACACCATCAGGGGAGCTATCTGCCCCAACAGCAGCAGCTGAGGCATCGCCACAGGGCGCCCAGGGAAGGGAGGGCGGAGGCCCCCACATCTACCCAGGCACACCCGGAGAGCACCCAGGCCGCCACAGCCGACCACCGCCCCCGGGCTGAGGGCTCCCACAGAGGAAACACTTGGAGAGGGTAAAATAAAGTTAATATGTACGATGATAAAATTCTGATGGAATAGAACGTATAAAGATAAAAAAAAAATCTAAAATGAATAAATGTGTAATAAAAATAATCAGTTAAAAACTAAGCTCGAAAGGTGAGTCTCTGTAAGATAAAAAAAAAAAAAAGAGCCCTGGTGTCCCCCAGGGCTCTGTCCTGGTGCCCCTTCTCTTCATAATTTATCTCCTCCCATTCAGCAATATCTTCCATAAATATGGCATCCAGTTCCACTGTTTCACGGACGACACCCAGTTCTACACCTCCAGTAAACCAAACTCCACTCTCCCGTCCTCCTCCCTCACCCATTACCTCTCAGAAATCAAATCTTGGTTCACTTCAAACTTTCTCCAACTTAACGTCTATAAAACTGAACTTCTTCTTGTTGGCACCAAAGCCACCATTTCCAAAACTGACAGTTTCTCCTCAACCATCGACAGCGCCACAGTTTCCCTTTCCCCTCAGGTAAAGAATGTGGGTCTCATCACGCTCATGTCAATAACATAACTCGGTCTTCCTACTTCCATCTTCCATCCATTAATTGCCTCCGCCCCTCTCTCACCCCTCACGCTGCCGCGATTCTTGTCCACAGTCTCGTCACTTCCTGTCTCGATTACTGCAGCTCACTTCTTTTCGGAGTCCCCCACAAACTCCTCCATAAGCTTCAACTGGTTCAGAACTCAGTAGACGCATCATCACCAGAACCCGCTCCTTTCACCACATCACCCCTGTCCTCCAGCAGCTTCACTGGCTTCTGGTTACATTTAGATCCTCTTTCAACGTCCTCCTCCATACTTTCAAAGCCATCCACAATCTCTCTCCTCCCCATATTTATTAGATCTCACATTTCCACCCCCTCCCGATTTCTCAGGTCTTCTTCTTCCCTCCACCTCACTGTTCCCTCCGCTCGCCTCTGCACCATGGGGAGCAGAGCTTTCAGTCGCTCTGCTCCTCGTCTCTGGAGCTCATTCCCCCAGAAACACTGACAGCTTCAACCTTTTCAAATCCAGACTCAAGACTCATCTGTTTAAAACTGCCTATAACTTATGATTTCTCTTTACTATTTCCATGTTTTTTTTATTTATCTTATTTATTCTACTGGATTTTATTGTGTTTTTATCTTGTGATGTGACCTTGGGTGTCCTGAAAGGCGCTATTAAATAAATTGTATTGTTATTTATTACTATCACATTCCTCCTGCATGTGTTTTTTTCCTCGTGCTCAAGGGTAAAAAGTTTTGATGTCCTATTTCATTGTTTGCCACCACAGAAAACATACAGTGCAGGGACCTCATTCACAAAGCTTGCTTATGCACAAACCGGGGTCTGAAAACTGTGTAAGTCACTTTGTATGCAAACAAAAATGTTTGCAATGGATGGATGGATGGATAAGAATTATATCACAGTATGTTCATATTCAGATTTCACTTATTGGTGCATTAATTGTGATACGGTGTAGCAACAGGTGTGATTACTGAGTAGAAATGTAAATCCTGCAGAGACTCTCCTGCATCAATGGATGAAGATCAGCTAGTGGCAGCATCAGGATGGGGGGAGCCGATGTAGATTCCCTAAAGCGGTCCTATAAGCTGAACTGGGCCGCTGTTAGCTCTACCGAGCCAACAGAACCGGGCATCCTGTCCCCCCATCATTCATATTTGTTTTATTGCTTGTGCTGCTGCTTTTACTTTTTGAGTCTTTTTACTCTTGTTGTCTTGTTACACATTTTCTTGTTCCTAAAAACATTTATGTATTTTATTGTGAAGCACTTTGGTCGCCTTTTGGCTGAATAAAGATCTATATAGATAAACGTTGACCGACTGATTGATTGAAATAAAACAATTATCCGTCCTTCTAGGTCGCCCATGAGCACCTCATTCAGTCTCAGTGGAATTGCGATTTCTCCGCCTCTCGGTTGCCATGGTTACCAGTGAACCGCCCCATATCAGCCGGTTTGATGCAAAATATTCACCAGGCCCTTTGCATCGACCGTTTATGGCAGAAAGCGGGTGTAGGAGATGGATCTGATCCAAAATCAGCTCTGCATACTCAAAGTTTAATAGATCTGAAACTTTCTTTGCATAAGTAAAACTTTTTTGCTAAGCTTAAGGATTCTAAGCAAAGTTTTATAAATGAGGCCCCAGAGCAGTAGTGTATTTTTCTTTATCAAATTATTTTCAGAGGATTTTTTTCCTGAATTGTTTGGACTCCCAAGTGTTTTCTGTCAGGCAGAGAAAAAGCTGAACATTATCCATCTGTTACAACATTTCCTTTTATTGAAGGTTGTCTCTGTGGACTAAAATCTGAGAAGTTAAACATCTGACCGATGAATTTAAATGATTCATCCTTTATTTACCTGTTCACTGCAAATAAAAACCCGTCTGTAAGGAGAGATTACCTGAATGCTAGTTTCTCTGGCAAACATCAGTCTATTAGAGGAGCTGCAGCTGGTTTGAGGTCAGACGAGACGTTTTCATATTCATCTTTTACTGTTCCATAAATCAGATGTTTGACTTTCACAGAACTGTGGTTCCCCTCCTCCTCTGGGCGGACCGGGACCCCTCACCGTGTTCGTCCCCACCAATGAGGCGGTGGACCGAGCCCGAGACGGCAGCATCCTGTACATGCTGCACGATGTAAGGAGACAGGGGAGAGGACGTCTGTCTGATTACTGTCTGAACATCTGTTGCAGCTCATCTGCTTCTCTTACAGGCCAAACACAAACTCCAGGAGCTGCTCAGACACCATGTTTTCTCCCAGGCTGCGGTAAGGTCCCTCCCCTTGATTTTTATATTAATAATTGATTACATTTTGGGAAGAAAACTAGATAAAAAACCCCATACCAACTTTTTTAATTTAGTTGTTTGAATATTAATTTAACAGCAATGAGAATATTCATCTGTCTGTCCTAAATCTATTATAGCTATGTTTGCAACATTAAAGACAGAAAGGGCTTGTTGCATGAAGAACAATCAAGAAAGTCATAAATCTGGCGAAATTATCTAAAAATATGGCTTAAATTACGTCTGGTCTGCGGTGAAACTATCGTACGGACAACACAGGTTTTCTGGAGGTTTTGCCTAAATAATGAAGTAAAATAATTAGGGCTGTCAAAATTAATGCATTAATGCGGGTTGATTAATTTGTGAAATTAATGCCATTAATTTTTTTTTACGCAATTAACGCATGCACAGAATGACCTGCCCTGTTTACCCCACAATTAAACTTTCTGCTAAACTGCTTTCAGTGCTCGCTTGTCACGTAAACAGCATGACAACTGTTTGATAACTGCAAATAATAACAGTGGGAACCAGGGAATAATGTAAAGCTTCGGTGTTGATAAACAAATAATCCCTCTATTAGTCAGAAAATTTCAATTAAAAAATACTCAATTCCTCCCAGAGAGAAATTAAGTGTTATTGTAGCTAGTATTATTTAATTTTTCAAGGAGCTGTTGTAGATCCTGATGGCTGTAGGCAAAAATGATCTCCTGTAGCAGTCTGTGTCGCAGCAAAACTGAAGAAGCCTCTGACCGAAGACACTGTTGTTGTAGGATAGTCCCATGAAGCGGAAGCTCAGGGTTGTCCAAAATTGAATAAGAAACTGTCAACTTTACACTCAGAAAATGTTAACCAGTTAGTTTGCCTTAGCAACTGGCTAAAAGATTAATAGGTAAAAATCTCCATGTGTAAATGTGATGGTGGAATTCAAAACAAAAGTTCCATGCATCTCTCCTGTATTTCCTTAAAAAAAGAGCAACAGCTTCCGGTTTCGTTCTTTATTTACACCAAAAATGTTACTTTTTCGGTCATATTTGGGAATGTTAATTAATCGTGATTAATTTACAGCTACCCTGTGATTAATTAGATTACATTTTGTAATCGTTTGACAGCCTTAAAAATAATTCATACGATGGTCTAAGGGGAGTCATGTTTCATTTACCTCTAAAACAGCACCTGTGACCAGTGGTGTACCTCAGTGCTCCATTTTGGCTCCAACGCTTTTATTTCTCTCTATATGCTGTCATTAGGTTCCATTTTCAACATGTATAACATCACTTTCCTCTGCTTTGCTGATGACCTTCAAATTTATTTGCCCATTAAATCTGACAGACACAAACTCGATTGGTTCCTTACTGGATTTCTTGAAGGATATTAAACGTTGGATCTCTATTAACTTCCTGAAACTCAATGATTTAAAGAATGAGATTTTTTATTATTTGTCATTCCTGATCTTTTAGATGGTGTTGTTAGTCTTCTTGGTTCTTATTCTTCTGTTTTGAAACCCTGAATAAAAAACACCTTGGAGTGTTTTTAGATGGTTCCTTTAAGCTGAATAGACAGGTGAGTGGCAGTAGTTCAATCAGGTTTTCATCATTTAAGGCAGTTAGCCAAAGTTAAGCCTCATCTTCCTGCTGATGTCTTTGAACGTTTCATCCATCTGTTTGTTTCCTGCTGGTTGGACTACTGCACCTCCCTCTACCTTGACCTGGTCCAGTCCACCTTGCATCGATTCCAGCTGGTCCAGAACGCAGCGGCCCGCCTGCTGACTGGAACCAGGAAGTGGAATCAGGAAGTGCAACCATATTGGGGAGCCTTAGTCACGCCCATCTACTTCCGGTCTATGGGTCCCTTACTGTCAAAAAAAAGAACGAGAATCAATGGAGTGATAAAAGTTTTTTTCTGATCACGTTTGAAATCCGTCTCATGGATTTAACATATGATGTCCGTGAATTTTAAAGACACATCTTGATGCAGAGAAAGCGCTCATTTACAACAGAAGCCAAACACCACTTGAGATTTTGTGTTAAAACACATAGTGGACTACAACTGAAGAAGAAGAAAAATGACCGTGAGTTTAGCTAGCTCCACATTCTTCTTCCAGGACGAAGGAAGGAGCAATAAATGTGGAGAAAACCTCTATAAATCTGTCCATGTGGAACATGGCCGCTATGTTGGGGGAGAAACAGTGGGTGGAGTAAGAGTCAGCAGGCGGGACAAGATCTCTGTCAGTATTTCAAGGGCTAACTAATGTTAGATACATCACGTCATATATGCGACTTCTGATTTGTAGTCATTTTAATTATGAATTTTTACAAGCAAATAAATCACAAATCACATGACAAACACAGTCAAAACACACATCATTAGGTATTTAATTTAAGGTACAGCATATGTGTGATTCAGGGCGTTAGGCAAAGTGGACCAGAAAATAACTTTTATTGCTCCATTGACTTTCTTTCATTTTTACGGTTAGGGCAGAGCTACTGGCCACTCAGTCTGTAGATGTGCAAAGCTGGTAGAGACACACCCTAAAAGACTGGCAGCTGGAAGTGCAGCAAAAGGTGGTTCTACAAAGTATTGACTCAGGGGGCTGAATAATTACGAACACCCCACTTTTCACTTATTTATTAGTAAAAAATGTTTGGAATCATGTATGATTTTCGTTCCACTTCTCACGTGTACACCACTTTGTTTTGGTCTTTCACGTGGAATTCCAATAAAATTGATTCATGTTTGTGGCTGTAATGTGACAAAATGTGGAAAAGTTCAAGAGGGACGAATACTTTTGCAAGCCACTGTATGTTAGGAAGATGGAATCTTAAGCCAACTGTTCTGTTCAAAGTTGGTTTTTCATGTTTACATCTCACCCCTCTCTCAAACCATCTCTTCTCTGTCCAAAATGTGACCATTATTGTCTTCAAAGGAGCGCCCTTTGTCCTTGCGATGGTGATAAACTGCTGAGTCTTGACCTGTTAAGTTTGCTCTTCTGTGTTGTGACATCCTCTTGTGTTGCTGTTGTTTTCTTTCCCCAGTGTACAGGTCTGAACATTCCTCACTGCACTGGACTGCGTATATCATGCCACTGAGCTTGTGTTTGGGTGTTTTTTGTCTTTGGGATGAACGAGTCTTTGTCTAAGAGTGTTTCCAGATTTAAAATGGACTTTTTTCCTGGAATTTCTAGAAGATTTAACATATTCCCATTTGGGTATCCACAGGCTTGGAGTCCATTCTTGATATGTCCGTGTTCTTGGTCCTTTACTTCCCTCTTTGTGGAAACCTTTTCATATTGGTGCTGTATTGTTCTGAAGACCGATAATTTATGTTCCAGTGGTTGGTGGGAATCGAAAAGCAGATGTTGGTCTGTGTGTGTGTGTTTCCTATAAACCTGATTCCATGTGTACCAAACAGTCCAAAAACTGTAGCCTGTTCTCTGTTGGATCTTCTGTGGTGGACCTAATATTGTGGTCGATTGAGGCGATGCATTTGGTAAAGGCTTCCAACGCCATGGTTTGTATTTTGACCAAGGTATCATCGACAAATCTAAACCAATGACTGGGTGGTGTTCCCATATATGGCTTCAGTGCTCTGTTTTCCACTTCTTCCGAGTAGAGATTCACTACAATTGGAGAAACGGGAGATCCCATGGCGCAGCCATTTTCTGTCTGTAGAATTTGTTCCTCGTATTTAAAATAAGTAGTAGAAAGACAGAGATCCAAAAGTGTGCAAATCTGGTCTGGAGTGAATTTGGTTTGATTTGTTGTAACTGTTTGTCCTCTTGAAGACATTCCCTGACTGTTTCAGTTCCAGCTGATGTAGGTACGCATGTGAAAAACGACGTGACATCAAAGGACACCAGTGTTTCCCCCTGAGGACAGCTGCAGATTGCTGACGAAATCTGTGGAGTTTTGTATGTGATGTGGTGTGTGCCCAAGCTAATATGGACACAAGATGTTTAGCAATTTTGTAGGTAACCGAGTTGATCCTACAAATGATTGGTCTACGGGTGTACCTTCTTTGTGTATCTCAGGCAGGCCGTGGATGCATGGAGTTGCCTCACCAAGGTATAACTTGTAGTAGAAGTCACTTTGTCTTTTTCCAGTTTTTGTAGGTAGTCAGTGACCTTTTTCTTGTAAGAGCTTGTTGGGTTCCTGTTCAGTGGTTCAGAGATATCGTCCAACAGTGTCATGACCCTTGACCCTCGTCTTGTAGTCTGAAGTATTTAAAACCACTGTGCATTTCCTTTTAACAGCTGGTAGAATGGTTATGTGTTGGTCCTTGCTGAGCGATGTGACAACCTTCCTTTCCTGGGGAGTGAGGTTCGAGGGAGGAGATTCCTTGCTGTCTACATCTTACGTTGAAACAAAGATGGTTCCTGTAATCCACAAGCTTTCTTGACATTACTCGTTCTTTTAATAAAAAAACAACACATCAGATTTCTGTTCAGAGTTTGGGAGCGTCTTCTTCTTCTCCTTCTCTCTGACCTTCTGGACATTAACATCTGGACCGGACCCCGACTTATGGCGACCCGTCCCATGTTCAAGATTAATGCTTGGAGTTGATCTCAGTCTATTTCTCCTGTTTTCTGAGAACTGACCACAGCTTCTCGGTGGGGTTCAGATCAGCAGAGTTTCCTGACCTCAGGTCCAACATTCACATGTTCTGATCTGCTGGAGAAATCCCAGATTGTCACCAAAGCGTTCCTGGATTATTGGAAGAAGTTTCTCTTGTTTTGATTCTGTCCATTTAGAAGGAGGATTGATCAGAGAGAAGAACCCATCTGCTGCAAACCTCCAGTCTTTCCTAAAGTCCCTCTACATGCAGAGGAATCCTCACCGACCTCCTGCCAGTGCTGATTAAGCTCTGCCCGGTGGTAACAAGATTCTGTAGGAAACGGTGCTGCGTATTGCAGGAGCCTCTTGAAGCTTTGTCTCTGCAGCTGAACGTCTCTGTTTGACGTCTCTTGATGATCCAGAAAACGGTTCCTTCCGCTCCGATGTTCAGCGGCAGTTTCCCGAGGCTGTTTTTGATCCAAAGTGATGATTCAGCAGCTTTTCTTTGAAGGTCACCATTACTGACACCAGAGGGCAGCATTATAACAGTTTTTTCCTCTCTGCAGTTGACAACCGATGAGTTGGCCGCGCTTCCTCATCTTCGGACGATGGCCAATCAGCTTGTCACCATCTCTGCTTCTGGCGATGTAAGTGGTTCTGATTAATTCTTTAAAAGCCGAGCGAGAATTTGTCCAACAGCTTCTGCTGTTCCTCAGGGAGTCATCCTGCTGGGGGACAAAGGAGTCCGCCTGGCAACCACCAACATCATCGCGTCCAACGGGGTCATACACATGATTGACGGGCTGCTGTACCCGCCCTCCATCTTGCCCATCCTGCCTCACCGCTGCGACGTCACTGAGAGCAAAATCACCGTGGTGAGAAGAGCAACCCTCAGCACTGACACTGAACAAAATGATATCGGCCCAGATTATCATATCGGTGCATTCCTGGATGATCGGTGCATCCTCCGTCTTCTTGTTTTTAGGGTCCTTGTGTTCACTGCAGTTTCCTCCACCTGACTCAGTGTCCTGAAGGCAGCGTTGAAATGGTAATTTATTAATACCTAAATTACTGAAATATCCTTCCTTCCTGAAGCTAATAGATTCTGCTAACTTCAGTCTTTCAAAATAATTTTTGACGTGATAAAATGTGTTGGATTCATGACGATATATTTGGTGATCTGAGCTCTCATGGGAGTCATCGGAAAAACAATAAACCTTTTTTTTTCCCTCAGGAAAGTCATCAGATCGGCTGCGAGTACGCCAACCTTCACTTCGGACAAATGCACAACAAAGGCTGCGCCAAATACTGCAACGCCACCAAGCAGGTGAGAGCAGGAACTGCAGCTTGGTCCTGTCAGACGTGGTGGTCATGAACTGGTCCTCCAACTGGTCAGCTGTTGTTGACGTGGAGCTTTCAGCCTGTAGAATGCACTTTAGACATTGGTTATAGATCATCCTGTTGTTGTTATTAGCAGTAGCTGCAGAGGGGCGAGTCTTTATTCTCCAGTGAATCCGGGAGGTGATTTAGAAAAAACAAAGAATGTGCAAAATAGACTAAACTCTGCACGCAAACCTCTTGCATCTTTTGTATTGAAGTCCAGTTTCATGAAGTATAACTGAGGATGACTTGTAAAAGCCACGACCTTCAGGGTCCACTGGTTCCCCTCAGTCTGGTGGATCATCGAGTTTCTTCCCTAAGAGAAAACCGGATGGATCAGAGCTTCATCTTCAGAAATGAGGAGGTTGTACTGATCGATCCTGGTGAAGCTGAGCTAAACGGTGAATTTCTAGCTCCAAACCCCGCCGTTAAGTCAGAAGATCTGGATCATGACCAAAAGGAGGAGACCCAGGAGCGTCTGAGAGGAGCTTCCCCTGTAGGGGGAGCTCCATCTTCTGTCGACCTGCTGCTCCTTCATATCAAAATCAGTTTCACTGTAAATCACCTTCAGAATCAGTCTGTAGATGTATGAAAAGAGTACTGACGGTGTTCTGATCCGATCCGAACAATCCGACTGTCTGGTAACGTCTGAAAGTTCAGGATCGGTATTTCTCCAGGCTTTAGCTGTCCTCTGTCAGAACTAGGGGTTGTGTTAACCAAATATTTTTGGTGACGCAAAAATCTGAAGGCAGTCGGTCATTTTGACATATTAGTATTTACAGCTCTGACCACTTGGTGCAGACGCACAGACATTTTCAGCTTTACACAGAGTTCAGGTAACTGAATCAATCCAAAAAGATTCCCATGAGAGCATCAGAGCATCATCTTAGACTTGGCCACCGTTCTCAATGCATCCTGCTAACCAGGAGCTGACAGCGCGTTGTAGAGTTACTGAGACTTTGGAGCGCGTCGGTGTCATGCCAACCACTGGTGCATGCTGGGGGATTCCTCCCGCTGAAGCGATAGCTTTAGGGGCCAGGAAACTACTCGTTCAGAAATTCTTCTTCTAAACGATTCTACTGGAGAAATGTTCCCTGATTTCCAAACTTTGTCTGAATTGGCGCTTTAATCCCAGTCTCCAGTGTGGCAGCGGAGCGCGGATTCAGCCTCCAGAACATCATCTAAACCCCCATGAGAAGTCATCAGTCTGAGGCAGAAATCCACAACCTCTGCAGCAATCCCATTATCTGATTATTTCAGGTCCATGTGGAGCAGGAGGAAGCAGAGGTGAACTGTTTGGATTGATCATTTAATTTCACTGGTCATGTGTAGTTCTCTGTTTCGTTTGATTGGATTGAATATTATTTAATATAATATAATTTTATAGTTTGACGGGTAAAAAAAGACCATGACCGGATTTTTTTGATCCCTTCGATCAAAATGACGAATGACAAAAAAGTCTAGCGCCACCTGTTGGTCAAACCACTTCACCTCTGTCTCCTAAATGCAAAGGATGATCCAGGGTTGAGTCGACCATTTAGCAGATTAAAACCTGATTAAAACGTATTTAGTTTCCTTTAGGTGTGCAGCACCTTCAATGGCTTTAATCTGCGGGATTAAATACTGTACATGCCAGCTTCAGGAGATCCTCCGGCTGTTACTAGGTGTGTTGTGTTGGACAGGTGGCAGAGTGCTGTAAAGGTTTCTACGGTCCGGACTGCAAGCCGTGCATCGGAGGATTCCAGAATCCCTGCTACGACAAGGGAACGGTGAGCAACGCTCTGGGTAAACTCCGTCACTGCCTCCATATTTGGGCCTGTGTTGCTGTGAATGCCGTTTTTTTTCCCCTTCCTGTCCTTAGTGTCTCGACGGTATCCGCGGTAACGGCTCGTGCAGCTGTCACCCGGGTTTCAAAGGAATTGCCTGCCACATCTGCTCGGATCCGTCCAAGCACGGAGACGGCTGCGACGAAGGTCAGCGTCTCCTCCTCGTAGGGACGATTCCGTTTAAATCAGTCATCTTCAGTTTAGTTTCTGTAGTTTCTGTTCGAGCGACTGACCCCAAACTACCTGCTAACGTGTCCCCAGAGTGTCTCTGCGTGCACGGCGTGTGCGACAACCGTCCCGGCAGCGGCGGAGCGTGCCGGAGAGGATCGTGCTTGGAGGGATTCTCGGGCGATCGCTGCGACAAGACGGCCACGCCCTGCAACGTGGACGGCCTGCTGGCCCACTGCCACATCCACGCCTACTGCACACACACCGGGCTGCAGTATAAGTAAGCCTTTTAGGGTGGAGTAGTCCGTATCTCACCTGCAGCAGTAGAAAACCTGAAATAGAAACTCATGAAGGAGTCCAATTCACAGCTACTCAGATCAGACACTAACTGGCTCCTTCAGGGATAACTGCTATTTAAAAGCTACTTTTCTGAACTTTGACTCGATGGGGGAAAAGAGGAAAACACCCAACATGCTGCCTCTCCCAGATGCCCAGATAAATGTGATTAACTCTGAAATAAAGAAACAATCAGGGTCATAATCTGTTCTTTCATTAGTTCTGATCACAACACGGCTCATCAGAGGCAACAAACAGGAAAAAAGCCATGAAGAAGAAGAGTCGGCAGGATATCTGCAGGGGCTTGAAAAGTAACAAAAGTTGATGAATTGATTTAGGAAAAATTAAGACCCTTAAAAAGTCTTAAATCAATTCAAGTCACAAATTTAAAGGTTTAGTTAGTTTTCTATGTAAAGAATCATTGGAGTCATTGGCGTGAGGTTGGGCCCCGTTGATGCAGACTTTCCAACCACAGCAATCCTTCAGCAATCCCTCATACTGAGCAAGCATGTAGCGACGGTGGAGAGGAAAAACTCCCCTTTAACAGGAAGAAACCTCCAACAGAACCAGGCTCAGTAGGAGCGGCCATCTGCCACGACCGTCTGGGGGTTTGAGAAGACAGAGCAGAAACACAGAAGGAACAGAAGATCTGATATAAGAGAACTTTCTATGTTACAGAAAGTAAAAAGTTGATAACAGGACACAGTGGATGTTCAGTTACTGGGAGCATCATCCCAGTCGATGCCCCCCGTCCAACAGGGCATTGCAGCCAAGCAGGATACCAGACCAGGTACATCTTCTATGGAGAGAAAAACACTGAGAGAAAACAAAGTTAACAGTCGAAATAACAGAATGTACTGTAATACAACTGGAGAGTAGTAGGAGAGAAAAGTAGCAGAGTGAAGAAAGTGGTAAGTCTGTCCTCCAGCAGTCTAAGCCTATAGCAGCATAACTACAGAGATAGCTCAGGATGACCTAAGCCACTCTAACTATAAGCTTTATCAAAAAGGAAAGTTTTAAGCCTGGCCTTAAAAGTAAACAGAGTGTCTGCCTCACGGACTAAAGCTGGGAGCTGGTTCCACAGGAGAGGAGCCTGATAACTAAAAGATCTGCCTCCCATTCTACTTTTAGAAATCCTGTATTGAGAAATCGTTTTGGTAAAGTCTTAGATTTCGTTAGTTTGGACATGTTTATAAAAAAGGTTTGTATATCAAAAATAGACGCATGTAAACTAATAAAATAAAATAATTTTGTCTTTTATAGCAGCTGTTTGCTCGGGTTTCCGTCCCATGTGACTCTCCGTGTTACCTCTACAGACGCAATGAATCCTAATTTATAGTGCAGCGAAACTATGCAGTACCATAGACATCAATAAACAGCTATGTCTATGTGAATTACTACCGACAATTGTGTAAATTTGCTGCTTCTTGACCTCGACCCCTTCGTCTGCTGCATCCGACCTGAGGGTGGCGCTAGCGTCCACAAAGATGATGCGGGCTGAGGTGATTTGGTGTCAACACACAGCTAACCTCCACTCTCTGAACTCTAATGAGGGAATAAGTGGAACTTTCCAGGCTGTTTCCTGATTCGTCCATTGCTAAATAATTTAAAAAGTAAATAGTATAATATTAATAATTTCATTATTTAAGGAACACTCTGTTGTCTTTGGCAAACGTTCCAGACAAAAACGTTGTTCTCAGCAGGAGCTGAACGAGGCTGAGTTGTTGTTGCGCGTTTGTTTTGATTTTATTTACCCATAATGCCCTGCGCTACAGTGGAGCATCCTCTGGTCCACTTGGCATTCGCATATGCAATCAAACCGCACCAGAGTTCACTTAAACTGAGCAGAGACCTAAGTTTTAGTCGGACTAGATTCGATTAAAGGAGACTAAACAGTGCTGGTGAGAATGGACCGTTTAACAGTCGGACATCTTGACCGACGTTCGACTCCTCTAACCTCGAAAATATGCGTCCATTTGTAAAAGATTTTACAGTGACAGCAGCTTAATGTGACACTGAAACATGGACAGTGACCAAAGCGACGTTGGCAGTTTTGCGACTGATCGATCTGATCAACATTCATCTGTTTTGAACGTTGGCCTATGTTAGCATCACCACTCAGAGACCGGACCCATCATGTCTCCCTCTGCCTCAGCAGCGCCGGCCTCGGGCAGCGCTGAGTCAGCGCAGCCCGAGGCCGGCGCTGCTGAGGCAGAGGGAGACACGAGGAGTCCGGTCTCTGAGTGGTGATGCTAACATAGGCTAAGGTTCAAAACAGTATGTTAGCTATGCTAACTAAGTGCTAATGTGATAATAATGGTAACCTGAAAAACGCAATCCAACTCCAACTGGCCACGGGGGGGGGCGGTATGTCTGATAGTTTTATACTCAAACCCACGGGGCGTGTCTGTGAGACCATGACTGCTGTGACACAGTCGATGCCTGTGAAGAAGAGATGTACCACCAATCACAAAATTCAAATGCAGTAGCCACCGTTCAACCCTAAGAGGGCAGCACTAAGACGTTTTTAGACCAAAAAGTGAAGAATTAAACAAGTTTACACCAAAATGTAAAACAATCCCCAGAAACTGAAAGACTGCATTGGTAAAGACCCATTTATACAGTTTATAGGCAAAAAAAAAGTTGTTTTGGGGTTTAGTTACTCTTTAAACGCCAAACTCAGCATAATCTCTTAATTTTTCAGAATACTTTCAGATGTTTAATTAGAGTAATATGCAGCCGAATCCATATTACTACTAAATAAGGATGTGTATTGGCAAGAATGTGGTGATACGATATGTATCACGTTACAGGGGGATATATCGCCAGTCCAGTTTTATTACTACATCTAGTTGATCCACTGGAACCAAAGAGGTGAAAACAGCCACAAAACTACCAGTTATACTTTAATTTTACTATAATTTACTGTCATCATAAATGGTTCCATTCAAATTCTTAAAATAAAATAAAAAAATGGATACATTGCTTTTGAATATTGATACGATATCGAAACATAAAATATTGCGATATATCTGCGTATCGATATCTTCTTACATCTCTACTACTGAAGAAACAGAAACGGATGAAGACGAGTAGTGAACACAGGAGAAGTGGAGGAAGATGAGGAGCTTTGAGCTGTAGAGGTTCCAGCTGCTGAAGAGGACGGTGATGATGAATCTGATGATGATGACGATGAAGGCTGTTAGTGCTTGGATGAAGATGGAGGACTTCAGTGTCTCGTTTCAGCAGAATAGAAACACCAGCTGCAAGTTTAAAGGTTAACAAAAGCTTGCAGATTCACACAAAAGTTCAAAATGGATGGTCTGCTTAAAAGAAATGGTCAACTGAGTAGGATTTAATGAATGCATGAACATATTTATGCATGAAAAACATTTATAGGAAGTGAATAAACAGCAGAGTAGAGCTTTATGGTAACCTCCTGCAGTAAATGTAAGTTATTGATAATAAAATTGGAAAGAAGTCAATTTTTATATCTTAATCATATGTATAAAACTTTGATCTACCATGTTTGAAGTACAGTGTTAAAAATTTGCAGAGGTCACTATAATAAATGGATTAAAGGAAATAAATACAGATTGGTAGCAGGCGAGTAAAATTGTCAGACGTGTTTCAAAAAATGTCTTCCTGATGTTTGCACACTGTAAACACGACCTAACACAGTTTCAGTCCAAAACATCTGAAAGCTTTAAAAGGAAGATCTGGAATCTAAGCAGTTACAGAAGATTTACTAAGTTATAAAAAAGTCTGCTGCTAAATATTTAAATGATCCAAACTGAAATCCAGATTTATAAACTCTGCTTCAAAAATAAAATGCTCACTTCAAACTTATAAATGCAGCAGAGTGCGTTTGTAAAGCACTCAGGAAGCCTGGCCAGCATCTCTTCATAAACAGCAGCAAATTTTAACCAGCTTGAGTGTTTCCAAAATGCAGAGTTTATAAACTCAGCTGAAAAGGAAACAGCCCTCATTCATTGAGTCTCAGGGATTTTAACCCATGCACAGTGTTAATGCTGATCAAGGGTTGCTTTAACTGAATATTCTCCATATTACTTTAAACAGTGATGGAAAAATCTGAATTTTGACAAATTAGTATTCACACCCCTGACCACTTGGTGCAGACATTTTCAGCTTTACACAGAGTTCAGGTAACTAAATCAATCTAATAAAGGATTCCCATGAGAGCCTCTGAGCATCGTCTCAGACCTAGACCTCGATGCATCTCGCTAACCGGGAGCCGACAGCGCGTTGAAGAGTTACCAAGAGCCCGGTGTCGTACCAACCACTGGTGCATGCTGGGGGATTTCCTCCCGCTGAAGAGATAGCTTGCTGGTCAGAGAGTCTTTCTGACTTCTGATCAAATCAAATCAAACTTTATTTATGAAGCGCTTTTCATACAAGAAGTTGCATCACAAAGTGCTTTACAGATTAAAATGACCCCACATAAAACCAGCTTCCCTTCCCTCCCCCACAGATTTAAAAGCATGGTCACAGTTATACCCCCCTCCCCCCAACCCATCTCCCATGCACACACACAGTTAAAAGCAACAGTAAAAAGGACATTGGGCCGAGTGCAGATGAACCATGCAAGGAAACGCCATCAGAGGAGCCATCTGATCACTTCAACTGGATGAATGTTCCCTGATTCCAAACTTTGGCTGAAGTGGAGCTTTAACTCCAGTCTCCAGTGTGGCAGCAGAGCGCAGATTCAGCCTCCATAACAACATCTAAACCCCCATGAGGAGTCATCTGTCTAAATCTAAAACCTCATGACCATAACCTCTGCAGCAATCCCACTATTTGGTTGAGAACAAGCAGGCGATCATTTCAGTTCCATGTGGAGCAGGAAGATGTGAGACTGTGTTTAGGCCACAGCAGGTGAACTGTTCATATTTTAATTTCATTATTCATGAATAGTTCTCCGTTGAACTCGTTTGGATTTAGTACACTGCCTGGCCAAAAAAGAAAGGTCACACCATCTAATATTTCGTTGGACTGCCTTTTAGCTTTCATTACGACACGCATTCTCTGTGGCATTGTTACGATAAGTTTCTGCAATGTCACAAGATCTATTTCCATCCAGTTTTGCATTCATTTTTCACCAGGATCTTGCATTGATGAAGTCTGACCGCTGCGCAAAGCCTTCTCCAGCACATCCAAAAGATTCTCAATGGGGTCAAGGTCTTGAATCTGTGGTGGCCCAATCCAAGCTCCCAGAACCACTCTTTCACAATCTGAGCCTGAGGAATCCTGGCATTGTCATCTTAGAATATGGCCGTGCCATCAGGGAAGAAAAAACACACGCTGATAGGATAACCAGCTCATTCGCTGACCTCCTTATTGGAGCGCGTACTGTTGCTGAACCTAGACCTGACCAACTGGAGCAACCCCAGATCATGATACTGCCCCCACAAGCATGATGGGTGCATCACTTCATCTGCCTCTCTTCTTACCCCGATGCCCCCATCACTCTATGGACTCATCAGACCACAGGACCTTCTTCCATCGCTCCAGAGTCCAATCTTTATGCTCCCAAACTGAAGCCTTTTTATCCAGTTTGTCTCACTGATTAGTGGTTTTCTTACGGCTACACAGCTGTTCAGTCCCAATCCCTTGAGTTCCCTTCGCATTGTGCTAGTAGAAATGGTCTTACTTTCACTATTAAACATAGCCCTGAGTTCTACTGTTGTTTCTCTTGAGACGTTGAGGCGATCGCCGATCACGATCATTCAGGATTTGTTTCCGACTACATTTCTTCCTGGAAGACGATGGCTCCCCCCTATCCTTCCACTTTTTAATAACGCGTTGGACAGTTCTTAACCCAGTTTTAGTCGTTTCTGTAATCTCCTTAGACGTTTTCTCTGCTTGATGCCAATGATTTGACCCTTTCTCAAACACACTAACATGATGATGCGTGTTTCCACACGGTTGTTTATGAAATGTTGGGGTTAAATAAGTTGTTGCCAGCTGAAAGATAATTGCCCATGCAGTAATTATCCAATAGGAGGCTCCTACCTGTTTGTTTAGTTAGATCCAGGTGGCACGGTTTTTGTTTTTGCCAGGCAGTGTATTATTTAAAATCAATTAAAACAAATACTATTGACTATGGTAAAATGTTGATGGGGAAATACAGATTATGACTGGATTTTGTATTTGTTTTTACCCAGTTGGTCCCAAAAAATCTAGCGCAATGCCTAATGATGAGGTTCAGCGATTTTATTGTTTTTTCCTCTTAAAGGTAAAGCGTTTTAAAAGTGCAGCGTTTTTATTGTTTTTTTTTATTTTATCTTAAAGGTAAATCAGAACCAAAGTGGCAGCTTGCAGCGTTTTTATTGGTTGTTGGTCTCCATTAGCCCGCCTCCAGGTACTGATGATTGCGGCTGTGTTTTTCCTGGTGCTTTCTGTGATGCAAACAGGAAGATGACCCAGGCAGTGTTTGCCCTCCAACCACTTTAATCTAGTCTGAGGTGTGACTGTCAGAGGCCTCCTCCAATCTTCTCCCTGCAGGGTTCTTCTCACTCTGAGTGCAGATAATCAGCTGTGGATGCTGTATGAGGAAGCTTTCTGTGTGATCCCCTGAGCTGGATCAGAGGATTCTCTGTGATCACTGAGAACTCCATCATTAAGCAGCCAAATCTGGGTCTTCTTCTCAGATGTTTTTAACATGCATAAATAATGATCTGCTCCAAACGTGGATCTGGTCGTTTGTCTTCATCTGGGTGTAAAATAGTCTCCTCAGCTTGTTCTCCTGTTCTGTGTTTCTCCACCAGGTGTGTGTGCAGGGACGGATACGATGGCAACGGCCACTCCTGTTCTCCCATCAACCTTTGCCTGAAGAGCAGCCGCGGAGGCTGCGACGCCAACGTAAGGCTTCGGATCACCTCCAGGCCTTAATTCATGGTTGAATCATCTTACGTCAAACCAGCTCTGCAGACATAATGAATACGTTGTGGGAATGACTTTCATTTAATTTCAGGCCCCATCCCGGGTGTGTGGGTAACTTGTCGTCCCTCTCTGTTTGCAGGCCGAGTGTGCGTACGTGGGTCCGGGTAACGTGTCGTGTGTGTGCGCCGAGGGATGGACCGGTGACGGGAAAGTCTGCGTGGAGATCAACAGCTGTGAGCTGGAGGAGCGGGGCGGCTGCAGCCCCAACGCCGACTGCAACCAGATCGGACCGGGACAGGTCGGCACCAAGCGGCTGCTCTTCATCGCACAGACACATTCTGTTCTTTCCAGATCCAAAAATAACAGTTAACAGATTTAAAATGACATACCTACTAATATAGCATGAACACAATGAAGCCCTTATTATTTATGCATTTATAAATATAACAGCCTGCATATTCATAATCCCATATATGATGAAATTGAACTGGAAATAATCAGAAATTCCCCTAATTTCAGTCCTGAATGTAACTGCAAAGGAAAATCCTTCAGTTTAACTTCAAGTATTTGTAATTTACAGTTTCTCTGGATTAAATCTGATTTATTCAGATATTTATGGAAGGACTACGGGGGTCATTGAAATGGCAATACAGCATTTTGACTATGAGTGCTTAATTGTGAATTAAAAATATAGATTGCTAAATGTAATTTCAAATTCAACAATTAATCTATACAAAAAAGGACAAATTTGAAAAGCATTTTGTAATTACACATTTTAAATTGAAATACTGAAGAGGAATTACAAATTATATTTATTATATGATTATTAAATACTGTGATTTGAAAATGTTTTTCAAATCTTATTTCAAAATGGAGAATTAAATAACACAATTAATAAATGAGATTGTAAATATCTTTCCTTTTCATACATTTTAAAAAGTTATTCCCTTTTCTACATCCGTTTTCTCTTTTCCACTCTCATTTTCAAATCCTTTTCTCAATTGCATTTCCTAAACGGTTTGCCCTCTCCTTTTAGCATTCGAGTGACCCTCCTGGTCCCTGAGCACACTGAAAACCAAGTTCAACCAATCACAGCTGCTCCTTGAGTGTAACCAGCTCTCTCATTGGTTGTTGAATTTGAAATTGTATTTAGGAATCTATATTTTTAATTCACAATTAAGCACTCATCGTCAAAATGCTGTATAGCTTTTCCAATGACCCCCGAAGTCCTCCATAGATATTAACATTAACTTCATGATTAAATGGGATTGAAACAGTTTAAGGGGAAAAATCTCCGGACAGGAGCAGAATAACTCGACATGCATGTAAAAAATATGAAATATCAGACCATCAAAGTCTGCTGCACCTCCCACATATCTCATGGCTGCTTAAATTTACCAGAATGTTCCTTTATGAACATAAAACACCCACCTTTTTAAACAAACATCTGTTCTGTGTGTGTGCAGAGTGAGTGTGTCTGTAAAACCGGCTACATGGGAGACGGGAAGGTGTGTGACCTGGTTAACCCCTGCCTGACAAACAACGGAGGCTGCCATGAACTGGTACACACACATCATCATCATCATCATCATCATCATCATCAGTCAAACTGGTCAGGAAGGCCAGCAGAACACTGAAGCTCTGGTTTTGTTCTACATGTGAGGGAAAATCCAGCGTTTTCTGGACTCAGGCCTGAAATATCTGAATTGAGTCTGGAGAATGTGTTAGAAGCTGGTGGAAACTGAAACCAAACCACAATAATTAAAAATAAAACATATATGGCACAAAAAGACGGCACAGGACACCATAACCATAGTAAAACATGGTGGTGGCAGCATCATGATCGGTACGTTCTGACCCCAAATCTCCAGATTAAAGCCGGAGGTAAAGAGGATTTTATATATGAGCAACAAATCAACAAATTCGATCTCAGTCTGACAGAAAATCCACAGGTGTGTTAAAAACCGGACACATCTGGAGACCTTCTGCAGGTCGAGAGGGAAAATATGACCGTTAGGGTGCGTTTTGATTAAACGTATATAAGAAGTCTAAAAGGTTAAAGAGCATCTGAAAACAGACTCGGTTTAATTCCAATGCCAAATAAACAAACTATCATTCATATTTGTTCCTTTGTTTCCAGTTTAAGCCACTATTTGCTGTTTGAAGCCGTTTTTCTGGTGAAAGCTTGTTAGACATTAGCTGTAGATGATAAACTGTTGGAAAGATGAAGTTTGTCCTAATAAAACCCAGTAAATATCTTGGGTTTGAGTTCATGGACCAGCATAGAGGAGATTTACTGTAAAGTTGTGGTGGTGTGGAGGTCTGGTCTGAGTACCAGACAGTGGCGGTCCTTCCTTCAGGCGACATAGGCGCTTGCCTAGGGCGCCATCTAGTGAGGGGCGGCAAATATGCGGGGAGAAAATAAAATTATAATGTCTATTTATTTTTTTCAACAGTTTTTGCCATCCCTCTATCTATAACAATACTTTGACATAAAAATAAATTAAGTTAAACATTTATTTTTTGTTTGGATTCTTTAGTGTGCACTTTTTGTTCTCAGATGTTGCACTACTGTTCAAGTTAAACGTTTCTTTTTGCGTATATTTATTATTGAACAGCTTTATTCTTTTGCACATGTTGTTATATTGTTACTGTTATACTATCATTATCTAAATAAATGTGCAATTCTTTGTTCGTGGCCAAGGGGCGCCATCAGTCAAGCTCGCCTAGGGCACCAAATGGTCTGGGACCGCCACTGGTACCAGAGCTTCAACATTGCAGCACTGACTTGCTTGGATCATTTTTCAGACGTTTTCCTGCTTCAGCCTATTAAAGGCTAATATTTAGTTGTCTGCCAGGCCAGATGCGAGCTGAAGGAGGATGGAGTTCACACCTGTAGCTGTCCGGACGGCTACGCCGGGGATGGAAACCTCTGCTACGGATGGCTGCTGGATGTAAGTGTCCGCTCCGTACAGGAAGCAGCAGCAGGGAAGCATTAATGACTTCATGATTGCAGAAAAACCGTAGGAACAAAATGGTGTCAAAACGTTTGGTTTTTATATTTATTCTAAGTAGTTTTCCTTCCAACCACATCTAATATTTCACTGTAAATTCACCTTTTCATGCAGCTGCTGCATATTTCATGTTCTTACTGCAGTAGTAGTTAAAGCAGCTCTTATTCCAGTTTATTCACCTGCTGTAGCAGCTAAGCTGATGCATGTAGAAGTTAGTCGTCAGGAGTCAGACAAGCTGGCGGAACCAGCTCAGCACCAGGCTGACCCATAAACCGGCTCCCCCGTTAAAAGTCCTAGCCTCATGTTTGGGTTTGTTTGCAGAGTTTGTTGTGAACCATGATGATAGCTTTCTTTTGGTCTTTACAGGAGCTGGACATGAACTTCAGGTTTTACAACTTCTACAAACTGATTCAGGTGTGTAACGTCCAGGTTTGTTCGAATTCTCATCAGTCTGGGTTCGACCCATCCTGAATTGAGCTGCATGGGTTTTAAATAGACTTTTCTGCTTCTTGCTTCTTCTTTATTAAAACATATTTTAATTAATGTTTTAATCAACATTTCTGAATAATTAACACTTTTATTTTTATATGTTTATAACAAGATTTCTAAGTTTTGTTTACAGACTATTGCTTTTATCTCATTTTATAAAAAATTCAAACCAGCATCCATTTTGTGTTATTTATGCACTCTCTAACACCGTGTAAATGAAGCTGCAACCATGCAATGTATTTAGCAGAGACAACCAGCAGAGGGTGCTGTAGGCTATTAATCTGGACTTTTGGAAGCAGTAAAGAAGATACTTTATACGGTTGGATGCTAAAATGGACATTAAAGCTTGGCTTAATGAAAACAAGAGCAAAGCTAGCACTAGCAGGGACGATGCTAATACCGTCTTAGAGAGGCAAGTACAAACTTTAGTGACATTCTGGTCCACACTCCATACCAGTAGGTGGCGGTCATGCCCCAATTTGTTGTTTGTCAGCTGCAAATAAACACAAAGAGGGAGAACAATGGTGCTGTGTAATTTCTAGGCTAATATCAGCATGCTGACGGTAGTTAGCTTTGTGAGAAGTACACAAAAGGAAGGAAATTAGGAAGATTTTGAGCTGCAGATTAAGTTGGATTGTGGATGTCAGACATGTGGTGGACTATTTTATTGGAGTGCATAATTTGGACCCTTATGGATGTAAAAAGGCAGTTTTGTTCGAGATGGTTTTGTTCTGTCAATGATATTAAAACTTCGGATGACGAGTTGCGCATTATTTTACTTTCTGAATTGTTTGCCAAAGCGTTCATCATGTCTACAGTTATGATTGTATCCTTGATTGGCATACACCATTGAAATCACAAGAGTATTAACGTTCCAATTATTTATTATATGTATATGTACATAGTAATGGTGTCGCATAAAAGGCAGATTTCACCTGAAAGTATGTAACGTACTGCCAACAGGACGTAAAAACGTGAGTTTTGTGCGGTCTGACAGGATTTGACAGAGCGCCATAGTTCTTAGAGAAAAGACGGATAAACTAGCTGAAAGTGAACGTGAATACCTCTGTTTTAATGTATTAATTATTAATGTACTATGTGTGGGAGATGGAGTAACTGCAAACTTTTAGGATTCATTGAAAAACAATGTGACCTGTTTAGGCGGGAAAAATCTGTGTCCCAGCCCCCATATATGCCATTTTTAAACTGGGATTTTATGAAAACTGTAAAAGATATTGAAATGTTGAATCATTTCGGTAAAAGCCTAATGTCTTTACAGCTGTTTAAACTTTGAATGGAGTTTCTAGGTGCAAGGATGTGGGAAGTAGTTAGGTTTTAAAAATCACTAAGATCAGGAAGAGCTTGAAGCCTTTCCCCATTCATCTCAATGGGATTTTTTTTCTTTCAGTTTTAAATTTGGCAGTAAAACACAAAAACCCGATCTCTTAATATTACAGTATTAAAAAATAAACTGAAGCCATGTTTTGATTGCGTTTGACTTTAGAAGTACAGACAATCCTCGGAGGATCTGAGCGGGAACCTCACCGTCTTGGCTCCTTCACGGGAAGCCATGAGGAACATGAGCGAAGCGGAGAACTCGTTCTGGACCGCCCGCCACCGACTGCCTCACTTCATGCGGTCAGGAATCCACACACTCACCCCGTTCTCCTTCTTAACAAGCTAAAATAAAGACAGAAGGAATCTGAGCTCATCCTTTTTATTTGGGAAATTCACCAGTGGCAACAGCTGCCCGACAACGTTTTTAAAAACTATTTGGGAACCATACAAGGTTGGAAATATGAACCTAAAACAGCCCTGGGCAACTATACAAGCGATCACCTAACTAATCATAGATGTGGTGACGTAACGCAAGCAACAGAGATACTCTGTTATGAATAATAGACCAAATAAACCAAATAGTTTTAACATGAAGGCAATGGAACTACATTTAATAATGTGACCTTTCTAAATGAAATATTTCCTACACATGAGGGGAGAACTGAAATATAACCTGTCTGAATTCAGAGAATATCTTTTATTAGCGCCACCTAGTGGTGGGTGATATAAAAGTTATAAGGTAGAAATGATATAAATGAAACCAAAGGTTGACATTTTGACTACACCGGCCTACCGCGATTGTGCATTTTGATGATGTCATCAAGCTGTCATCAAGGAGAATAATACTGATCTTCAGCGTTCGTCTTTACGCTACATATTGTAATTTTTAAATTTGTTGTTTTCCCTTTAATGGAAAGAAAAACCATTTTTAGTTCAAATATGTGTAGGTTTATTTTTGTGCGATATTAAATTGATAAACAGGAAAGCTGACTATTTTAAGCTGCGTGTTGTTTAAAAAAAAAACATTTAGCTTTTAATTTATTTAAAATATCTTCATCTTTATGTTGTGAGAATTTTGTGTTGCATGTTTTGGAAAAAAGATTTAAATATTTTTAAATATCTGCCTTCATTTAAAAAAATCTGGCTGCTTTACTGGGGAGGATCCATAAGGAGAAAAGTTGTCCTGAATTGCTTTCTATTCCCATTGTATTTTTGTATTTTTCCGACGATTTACCGTCTTTTCAATGCATAGAAGAAGAGCGTCTGTTTCCCATTGTGGCTATTGGGGCTCAGCACTGCCCCCTATCATTCGCCCCTTTCAAACAGGCCATGAAAAACGGTAATTTTCCGGACTTCGTCTGTTTTGTGTCTGAAAGCAATCTTCTGGACTTTGCCCGGATACCCTTCACCGGGAATTTTACGGATGAGGACCTAGTAACAAGAGCGGACTTTTCCCGGTATGGTGTTTGCGTTCAGACAGTCAGGAAATGTTCCGGGAAAGCTGCAGGGGTGTGGGGCGGTGGGGAAAAGGGGAAAAGGGGCAGGAAACGCTGTGAGCGCACACATTGATGACGGATAAATGTCACTATTTTCCTTTCAGCTTTTTCATCGATGTCTCTTAAGCGTTTCCATGTGCGCAAAAATGCACACATCACAAAGACGAGCGCTGCGAGTAGATCTGCAGTTTCGTCGACCATCTTTGCAATAATGCATTTGTTTAGGGAAATGACACGTACGCCCGCTGCACTAAGTTTACGTCATATCCACATTCAACCCCCCACTCCCCCGCACCCCCCACCCCACAGACATTCATCAGGATCCTCCGGTACATTTCTTGCTGTGTGAAAGCAGCCGAAAGGCAATGTTCCGGAAAAAAGTGGCGTGTTTGAAAACACAACTCCGGTTAAAGACCGGATGAAAATGTCCGCAAATATTCCAGAACTTCTGTCTGAAAACGGCTATTGAGACACGGTATTTTCTGCCCTGCACATTCTGACTGCGCATTTAAGGCCAATCAGAAAGACTAAATATGTCACACATAGACAGAACGTAGAACGTCAGCATGTGTTTGTACATGCTTAATGAAACATGTATGTTAGCAATATAAAGAGAAACAGAAATGAGCATAAATGTATTATTATATTATGTAAATTCATTGATTTTGATCATAAAAATGTTGAAATATTATAGAAAACAAATATATACAACAGCTAAGTTGAAACACTGATTTTCTATTATCATTCTTAGTGCCGATTTTATCTGTTATTATGACAGTTGAGGCACCTAAAGCAAAATTCACCCCCAAATCAACTTTTATTTTGCAAATAAACGGTATAAATGAGTGTATAATAGTGCTGTCTACATGTCTGGTCATCATTTTGGGTATTTTAGTATATTTTAGTAAAAATATAAATGTTCTACCAAAAACCGTCAGTGTGGCGCCCTCTTCAGGTTAAAACTTAACACTACATTTGAATCTGAATCGGGCATTGCTACTGGCTCAGCCTCTATGGCTGATCTGATGTCAGCCATCTTGTCGCTGTGGAGGATAAAACAAGCCGAGTCTCGGCCCACGCCTACGTAGCGAGTCAGAATGTGTTGACGCCGCCCCGCCCTCTCCCCGTGCGTCCCTCGATCCGTTAGGCCGCGCCTCCTTTTACTGCATTTTTCAAGCCGTAAATGTAGGCAGAGTAAGACTCTGGTAGGGGGGTGAGTTGCTCTTTAAAACAACCACTTCTTCTGTACCTAAAATGTTTTCTCATTGGAAAATAGGGCTGTAACGCTACATGTATTGGTAGTTTTTGGTACGGCCCTGTCGGTTCAGTACCGAACGTATCATCTGTTTTTCTACCTGAACACATGCAGAATGTTTATGTGAGGAATTCAGAGTGCAGTGCAACGTTTCCACAGGGAAACTTTAAAAAAGTGACACCAAAACAAAGCAGCAAGGACTACCAGCTATCACTAAACTCTGCTATTTGCGAACATTAATGGTTTCTGATGCAGTTACAATAGAAAAATAAAGATGGACGGAACCAGAACTTTGTCAGCGAACGGATCTTTCAACAGTAAAGTATTATTCAAACATTTCTAAACATTAACACTGATTGTTTTCAAATAATATTTTTGTTTTCTACTCTGGCTATGTCTGCTTGTACCATTTTTTTAAAAACCCAATCAAATCTCCAGTCAGTTCTATACTTGAACTTTTTTAAGTTATAGAACATAATAAAATAAAATTCATTTCAAGAATTGAAATGAAGGAATTCGGGAAAAAAGGTTAATTGTTTAATGCTGATCAAAGTAAAAAATAAAATAAAAAAAGCACATTTGTATTTATTTTTTCTGATTAAAGTGGCCTGAAAACTTAAAAAACGTGATTTTTGTGTACCGTTACTCCCCTAATGGAAAAGTTTTTCCACTTTGAGTTCAGATTCCTTCAGTGTCTGGAAAAACGTCCTCGTGTTTCATGTTTTCTGTAGGAATGCTTTTTGGCATGTTGAAGATTTCACAGGAATAAAAGTTCATAAAAGTTTTCCAGGTGTTTAATCGTAGTTTTCAGGTTAAGATGCCGGTTGGAGGATTCAGACTGAGTTACAAACTGGGCTCATTTGTTCTGGCCTTCCTGGTTTCAGGGCCCACTTCTTACAGGGAGTCTACTCTGTGGAAGACCTGGACAGCCTGGTAGGACACCGTCTGTCCACTCTGGACGCCTCCACCAAGTGGGAGATCAGGAACATCAGTGGGGTAAGAAGAGGGTTGAGTAGTTATTAGACGAAGACCTGGACAGTTGGAGGAAACGAAGGAATCACCTCTGAGCATGCAGCGGCTTGATAACGTTGAGTTAAAATAACCAGGCTCACTGGGACATCTGAAAATGTAAAAGTATGAAATGGTGACATGAAAGTGGAGACGTGAGCCTGTAAATAAGATAAAATACCCAAATGAAGCTTCATTCCTTATTGGAGGTTTTGATCTGATCATGTGACCTCCTCACAGATCAAGTCACAAACCAAACGATGAAACGTTGTTGTTTTTGTCGTTCAGATGCTCCACGTTGGAAACGCCTCCATCATCACTCCCAACATTCCCGCCATCAACGGCTACATCCACATCATAAACCAGGTGGGGGTCAGAGGTCATTTAGACCTGCATGAGTCCAACCTCAAACTGAGTCGGTTTGATGCCTGTTTGACCTTCACACATCCTGACACGAGCAGAGCTGCTGTGGAGGACTCTAGGTGTAAATAATAGTTTAGTTTTAGTACAAACCAAAAACAGCTTCTAATAAAAGGTACATTAGTCTAGACATGATCACTAGGAGCCATTTTTTAACCCCCCTGATAGTCGAGACAATAACTAACAGCGTTATGTGCTGTGGGAGTCTAAAGTTATCCAATCAGAGTTCTTCTTCTCTGATGATGTCAGAGTTTTTTCTTCCTCCAACAGAGGAAGAAAACTCAACACTTTGATGCTGCAGATGGAAACCAATCGTGTTTTTTCTGCATCCATTTTACCTTCTACCTTTACAAGCCTTCCAGGCCCTGCTGTCCCTACAGCATGATGCTGCCACCACCGTGCCTCACAGTGGAAATGGTGTGTTTGGTGTCCTCCAAACGTAGTGTCTTGTCTTGGACGACCCGATCGAGGCAGATGGACCCTTTTCCTTCCGTGTCTGTTTAACTGAACTCCAGAGGATGTTAAGGACCTTGTTAAGGAGATTGTTTTGTATCCATCCCTTGACTGATACGTTCAGCTCTGATTGGTTCATGCTTTAATGGCAGCCAGGATGTCTTTATGCTACAATCACTGGCCCTAATTAGGAGACTACTAGCACCACTTGGCTGGACCTCTGTTCAATTAGGTCAGCCACTTTAAAGGAGGTGAATATTTATGCAATCTCTTATTTTATGTGGAATGTTTTTATTTATCAGGTCGTTATTTTGCAGAAATCAGTTTTCACTTTGACATAAAAATTTTTTTGGCATAATAAGCCAAACTTTGTTGCTCATGATTGATTTATAGACGCAGTAAAACATCGAAGGGGGTGAATACTCCTTACAGGAACAGTAGATGTGGCTCCATCAGGATCTTTTTGTTTCTTTGTGTGATTTTGATGTGTTTTAAAATTAAATACATAAGCTAATAATAACATGTCATATATGCGGCTTCATGTTGACGTTTCTGGCCGTCCGTCGGGGTCTTCAGGTTCTGGCCCCGTCGCGCTCGGCCCTTCCCCCTGAACCTCCCACCGTGGCGGCGTTCCTGAACTCCTCCTCCAGCTTCACGCTCTTCAGACACTTCGCTCTGGTCAGACGTTCTCCTGACTCTCTCTGAAGCTTCGGAGCCACCGTCTTCATCAGGTATTAAAGGTCTTCCTGAACTCCTCACAGATCTACAACCTGTCGGAGCTTCTCACCGATCAGGAGTTCACTCTCCTGCTGCCGACCGACGACGCCGTCAGGAACCACCTCAGCAGCACCAACTCGTCGGTTCTGGTGGGTCCAGCTGGGCCCAAAGAGTAGATTAAAATAAAAAGTGTGTTCATCATGGTTAACTCGCCATTTCTGCTGTCCAGGACCAGGATGCGTTTCAGTACCACGTCATTCCCAGGGAGCTGCTGTTTCCCGACCGCCTGCACGACGGCATGTTGAAAAGCACCCTGCTGGGCCCGGACCACCAGGTCCAGTTCCACCTGACGGACAACAACCAGGTACCGGCTTCACTGGGGGGAAGCTCATGCATTTCTGGGTTGACTGGGTTTTCACTCCAGAGCTCAACAGCAGCAAAGGGTTTATTATACTGATATAGGCAGTGGTGGTCCTAGACCATTTGGTGCCCTAGGCGAGCTTGACTGATGGCGCCCCTTGCCCACAAAAAAAGAAGTCATGTCCAAATAATTGCACATTTATTTAGATAATTATAGTATAACAATAACAATACAACAACATGTGCAAAAGAATAAAGCTGTTCAATAATAAATATACACAAAAAAAAAGTTTAACTTGAACAGTAGTGTAACATCACAGAACAAAAAGTGCACACTAAAGAATCCAAATAAAAAATAAATTAGCAATAAAACATTTTGTGCAAAATTATATACTGTAAAATGGGATTCACATAGATACACTATATAAACAAATATAATATACAAAATAAACAAATAATAAAAGAATAAGAATAATATATTCTACTATATTCTATATTCAATGTTGGGACCCTGACTTATGACAGCTAAAGGTCACGTCAGAATTGTCATTTATTTTGACTTAAGTTTAAATTATTTTTATGTCAAATTATTGTTATAGACAGAGGGATGGCAAAAACTGTTGATAAATAGACGTTATAATTTTTTTTTCTCGTCGCATATTTGGCGCCCCTCACTAGATGGCGCCCTAGGCAAGCGCCTATGTCGCCTGTAGGAAGGACCGCCACTGGATTTAGGAGATCGTTTTCAGGAGTTGGACCCAGGATACTCGTCCTGCTCGGAGGAATTCATGAGGAGGCTTTCCGAGCTCAGACCCTGAAACGCCGTAGCGTCCTCCAGGGGGAGCTGGAGAGGCCTCTAAATAACCTTCACTCTGTTCAACAGGCATCAGCATAAAACCTTCAGGATGATCTGGAAGAAATAATCTAAAGACTTTAGGTAGAGCATAAATTACGAAAATATTCAGCATTCTTAAATCTGAAAAGTGTGGCATACATCTTTAATTCAATTCAATTCAGTTTATTTATATAGCGCCGATTCACAACAGATATCATCTCAAGGCTCTTAACAAGAAGTCATTTCAATACATTTATACAAACATTCCAATTAGTTAAAAAGTTTCCTATTTAAGGAATCCCAGCAGATTGCGTCAGTCATTGGCGTGAGGTTGGGCCCCGTTGATGCAGACTTTCCAACCACAGCAATCCTTCAGCAATCCCTCATACTGAGCAAGCATGTAGCGACGGTGGAGAGGAAAAACTCCCCTTTAACAGGAAGAAACCTCCAACAGAACCAGGCTCAGTAGGAGCGGCCATCTGCCACGACCGTCTGGGGGTTTGAGAAGACAGAGCAGAAACACAGAAGGAACAGAAGATCTGATATAAGAGAACTTTCTATGTTACAGAAAGTAAAAAGTTGATAACAGGACACAGTGGATGTTCAGTTACTGGGAGCATCATCCCAGTCGATGCCCCCCGTCCAACAGGGCATTGCAGCCAAGCAGGATACCAGACCAGGTATATCTTCGATGGGGAGAAAAACACTGAGAGAAAACAAAGTTAACAGTCGAAATAACAGAATGTACTGTAATACAACTGGAGAGTAGTAGGAGAAAAGTAGCAGAGTGAAGAAAAGTGGTCAGTCTGTCCTCCAGCAGTCTAAGCCTATAGCAGCATAACTACAGAGATAGCTCAGGATGACCTAAGCCACTCTAACTATAAGCTTTATCAAAAAGGAAAGTTTTAAGCCTGGCCTTAAAAGTAAACAGAGTGTCTGCCTCACAGACTAAAGCTGGGAGCTGGTTCCACAGGAGAGGAGCCTGATAACTAAAAGATCTGCCTCCCATTCTACTTTTAGAAATCCTAGGAACTACAAGTAAACCTGCAGTCTGAGAGCAAAGGGCTCTGTTAGGAACATATGGACCAATCAGATCTCTGATGGATGATGGAGCTGATTATTATGGGCTTTATATAGAAGAAGAAAGATCTTAGATTCTATTCTGGATTTAACAGGGAGCCAATGAAGGGAAGCTAAAACAGGAGAAATGTGATCTCTCTTTTTAATATTCATCAGAACTCTTGCTGCCGCATTTTGGATCAACTGAAGGCTTTTAATGGCATTTTGTGGACGACCTGATAGTAAAGAATTACAGTAGTCCAGCCTTGAGGTAACAAATGCATGGACTAGTTTCTCAGCATCACTCCTGGACAGGATGTTTCTAATTTTAGCAATATTCCTGAGGTGAAAGAAAGAAATCCTAGAAACCTGTTTAATATGGGATTTAAATGTCAAGTCTTGGTCAAAAATAACGCCGAGGTTCTTTACGTTATTACTGGGGGCCAATTTAATGCCATCCAGATGAAGTGATTGACTAATCAGTTTCTGTTTAAGAACTTCTGGTCCAAAGACAGAAACTTCTGTTTTGTCAGAATTTAAAAGCAAAAAGTTTAGGGTCATCCATGCTTTTATGTCTTCCAGACATGCCTGTAATCTACCTAACTGACTGGGTTCATCAGGATTTATGGATAAATATCCACCCTCCTGAGCCTCTGATTTGTTTAGCCACCTTTCACTGCAGTTTCAGCTGGAAGTCCTTTCAGGTGTGACTCTTTCTGATTGGACCGAGAGCATCTCTGAAATGTCCTTTTTTAAGTGTTGCAACAGATGCTCCCACCTGAGCTGTGGATCTCTGCAGCTCCTCCAGAGCTTCTCTCATTGAAGCTGGGTTCAGACGATGGCTGAATCACGCCCTAATTTATCTCGGCCCGTTACTAGATTATGTTTAAAGGGCGTTAAAACCGTTGCAGTGTCCTACATATTAGCTGTTTTTTTGTTAAAAGCTGTTCAGATCTTCCTCAGCCGACACACAGAGTTATTTCTTCCTCCTCCTGCAGACGGCTGTGAACGAGGTTCCCCTCGACGGCAGCTTCATCGAGACGCAGTACGGCGTCCTCATCGTCCTCCCGCAGGTCCTCAGGGTCCGTCGCAACAGATGCAGTCAGCAGATCTCCCTGCAGGTCAGAGTAAGTATGGAGGAGTTATCGGTGGCTGTAAACAGTAAAAACTATGAGTCCATAACAGAAGTCGCGCTACCATTTATTATTGTCGGTTATTTTGACTTATGGGAGAAAAATGAGGTCATAATCTGTTTTTACCTGTCAATTTTTAAAATGATAATCATGACATTTTCAGTAGTATTTAATTGTCATTCATTTTAATTAATGTTCAGTAGAGAATCCCCATGGTGGCATCACACATTGAGCAGATTAATAGGCAATCTGCGCTTTGTTGCCACACTGGAGAAATTTGGGGACATTTCTCTAACTGAAGTGATCAGAAATCGTCAATACTTTGGTGCTAAGCCATGTAATGATTAATAAACTAGTAGACGTATTTAGAAGTCTATTCTCTGAGCTACAGGGAGCCAGTGTAAGGACTTTAGAACTGGGGTGATGTGCTCTACTTTCCTGGTTCTAGTGAGGAACACGAGCAGCAGCGTTCTGGATCAGCTGCTTCTGTCTGATTGACTTTGTAGGCAGACCTGTGAAGACGCTGTTGCAGTAATCAATCCCACTAAAGATAAACGCATGGATGAGTTTTTCTAGGTCCTGTTGTGACATCAGTCCTTTAATCCTAGAGATGTTCTTCAGGTGATAGAAGGCTGACCTTGTTATTGACCTTTATGTGACCCTGGAGGTTCAGGTCTGAGTCCATAACTACACCTAGATTTCAGGCCTGATCAGTAGTTTCTATCTGGATTAACTGAAGCTGTGTGCTGACTGTTGATCGTTCCTCCTTGGGTCCAAAAGTAATTACTTCTGTTTTGTTTCTGTTCATCTGGAGAAAGTTATGACACATCCATCCATTGATTTGCTCGATGCATTGATTTAGGGTTTAGATGGGTTCAAAGTCACCTGGTGACATTGTAATGTAGAGCTGAGTATCATCTGCATAGTTATGGTAGCTAATGTTATTGGTTGTTATAATCTTGCCTAGTGGGAGCATGTAGATATTAAATAAGAGGGGCCCCAGGATGGAGCCCTGGGGCACCCCACATGTGATTTCTGTTCATTCTGATGAAAAGTTTCCTATTGAAACAAAGAAGTCCCTGTTCTTTAGGTGAGACTCAAACCAGCCAAGTCCTGTACCAGAGAGTCCGACCCAGCTCTCCAGTCGTTCCAATAAAATATCATGATCAACACTGAGGTCCAACAGAACCAGCACTGTGGTTCTACCACAGTCTGTATTTATGCGGATGTCATTAAAAACTTTGACTAGGACAGTCTTGGTGCTGTGGTTACCACGGAAACCAGACTGAAAAACATCAAAACGGTTCGTTATTATTAGGAAGCTATTTAACTGCTGAAACAGCTTTTTCAATAATTTTACTGATGAATGTAAGATTAGAGATCGGCCTGTAGTTCTGCATTAACATGTTGTCCAGATTCTTCTTCTTTAGCAGTGATTTAATAACTGCTGTTTTTAAACCCTGGGGGAAGAAACCTGACAGGAGGGAGAAATACTCTTACTAGTAACTAGTTTTTGCCTTGTTGCACCTTTGGCACACCAGTACGACTCGGCTTGCCATAGTACACCGGAAACTTGAGGCCCAAACATCAGATTGTCTCGATTCTCCCGATTACCTGCCGACGCCCTTCAGATTTTTCCGTCACCATTTAAAAAAAACCAGATCAAACAGGTGAAATATTGGGTTAACGTGAAATGTTTGGATGGTGGTTCTGATCCCAGTGTGTCTGTCCATGTTTCTCCAGGGGAGGTGTTCAGACTGTGACGGACCTCCTCGATGCCTCTTCAACTACAGTCCGGTAAGGATCTTCAGATTATGTCGCTCTGGACTAAAACCTGTTTTTGACCTTACTTGACCTCTAAGCTGCCCCGTCTCCGCCTCCTGCTGCAGATCAGGGAGCAGTTTCCTGCCAACATGAAGCCCAACTGTTTTTACCGGAAGCGGGTGGGACCCAGGAGGAAGTCCGTGCCGGGCTGCACCATCAATTGCCTCCGACTCACCACGGTCAGTTCCTGTTACCAAAACCCCGCTGTGCTCCGCCGTTCTGTCCGGCTTCCTGGCGCAGAGATTGTCAGTCGTCTGTTAACCTGCTTTAGTGTGATTTCAAAATAATTACCAGTTATTACAAGAAAAACTAAATTGACTTTTACCCATTTGAGCTTTGCTATGAACTCCCAATCATCACCAGCCACCTTCTGTCCTCCTCAGGGTTCCTGAACAACCTGAAAATGTTCGGTGATTGGACTGTTTCCCTGTCCTGAATGAGCACAGAACATAGCTCCTAGAGTGTGAAAACGAGCTTCCCATCCCATAATATCCAGGATGAAAATCCTTCAGCTCTTCCTCCTTCTCTGTCCCGCAGGATCACTCCTGTTGCCCAGGTTTCTACGGCCACGAGTGCTTCAAATGCCCCGGAGACGACGGCAGCCCGTGCTCCAATCACGGCCAGTGCCAGGACGGTAACCACGGCAACGGGGAGTGCCGCTGCTACGAGGGTTTCCATGGCACCGCCTGCGAGGACTGTGAGCCGGGGCGCTACGGAGTCAACTGCTCCTCCAGTGAGCCTCACATTTTGTTTCTTTCTGCTGCCACCAGAGGGCGCCACCCTGTCCCAGTCCTCCCGCTATGTTAGGCTGTTTAAACCATGGAGGCGCTTCACTTTCCTAACAAAATAAAAGCCTGCGACGGTGAAAAAAACCTGATGAAGTGAAACTTAAAGGCGATAGATGTCATTTTGGCACCTAGTGGCGTATACCGGTACTGCATGCTGACCTGTGGAGGGTGCAGAGCTCTGCACTGTGATTCAGAGATCCTGGTATACGAGTTGCTACAGACTGAAGGAGGAGGGATTATCTGCTCTCAGCCAATGAGGAAGGGTTGCAGAACCACATGCACAGACATCACCTCCAGCCTACCAGAGAGGCGATGGAGTTAAATCAGGGCCATAATGTTTGTGTATTTGAAAGAAATATTTGAAACTGAAAATATGTAAGCTGAAAACAAAAGTCAAGTTTTTATTGTGAATATTGAAAAACAAAATTGGGTTCAAAATAAAATAAAATGGTACAGTTCTGACTAAAACGGCTTTAATAACTGAGCTTTAGTGGTTACGCTTGATGTATTCTCTACCAATCATGTAATAATACGGTGCAGGAGGTGTTTATAGATTATGTTCATTCCCACGTTTCCTGAAGGCAACATGATAGAGGGACCGTCTTTAGCCTCCTGCTTCTGCTGCCGCTCATGATTCCCCGCCCCTCTCTGTGTAGCCCCGCCCACCACGCCACATCAGGGCCAAAAGTTTGAAACTGAAAAACAGGAATCTGAAAGTGTAGGAAAAGGACCTGAAGCTGGAAGAAAAATTTGAAACCGTAAAGAACTTTTTTGACCTTAATTAGAAAGATCTGAATCAGAAAAAATAAAATCTGAAACTGAAGAAAAAACCAATCTTAAACTTGAAAAAATATGTAATACTAGAAAATTACAAAATAAAAATATAATTGAAATTTCAATTAATTTAAACCTTCAATACCATTTCATTTTATTTTGAACCCAATTTTTTGTTTTTCAATGTTCACAATAAAAACCTTACTTTCGTTTTCAGCTTACATACTTTCAGTTTCAAATATTTCTTTCAAATACACAAACATTATGGCGATGCCCATGGTGTCGACCTGACCCACAGAGTCTGGACTCCTCCTCTCACCTTCACTTACAGCGGCCATCATGATGTGAAAAATCTGAAGGCCATCAGTCATTCTGACAGATTGCAATTCACACTCCTGACCACTTGGTGCAAACGCGCAGACATTTTTAACTTTAAGCATGGAGTTCAGCGGACTAAATCAATCTAAACAAAGATTCCCATGATAGCGGCGGTGCATCATTTCAGACCTGGACGCTGTACTCAATGCGTCCCGCTAACCAGGAGCTGACGGCGCGTTGAAGAGTTACTGAGGCTTTGGAGCTAGTCGCTCCCAAGAATCCGTAGTCGTTCCAACCACCGGTGCACGCTGGGGGATTTCCTCCCGCTGAAGAGATAGCTTGCTGGTCAGGAAACGTTTCGCTTACATAGTCTTTCTGACTTCTGATCGCTTCAACTGGAGAAATGTTCCCTGATTTCCAAACTTGGGCTTACTGGAGCTTTATTTCCAGTCTCCAGTGTGGCAGCGGAGCGCTGATTCAGCCTCCAGAACAACATGAGACGTCGTCTGTCTGAGGCAAAAATCCTAAACCTCATGACAAAAACCTCTGCAATAATCCCACTATCTGATTACGAACAATCAGGAGATCATTTCAGTTCCATGTGGAGCAGGAGACTGTGTTCAGGCCACAGCAGGTGAACTGTTCGTATTTCAAAAGCAATTGTTTAATCTCATTGCTTATATTTAGCTCTCTGTTCAACTTGAATATTATTTAAAATAAAAAAAATAAAAAAACTTTTGTATGTGTTATTTAAAAAATTGATGGTGGGTAAAATGTATTTGACCCCGTTGATCAAAATGACGCTCAGTGACAGGAAAGGCAAAGTTAGAACCACAAAATCTTGTATCTAAACGAAGCTTTGGCTCAGGTGGTAAGAATTCGCCCCGTAACCAGTGGGTTGCTGGTTCAAAGCCCAGCTCTGTCCGTCTCTGTCAGTTGTGTCCTTGGGCAAGACACTTAACCTGCCTTGGCGTCTCACTTCTCCAATGTTGCTTATCAGCGTGTGTGTAAATGACCGAAGTCCTCGGACTTTATAAATCGCTATACAACATCAGGCCAGTTATTAACTAGCCTCCATGGTGACGGATTGAATGGAGGTAGGATCCACTTAAATGGTGTCTTAAAAGTGACGATGTCACACCCAGAATTAGTGATCAGCTATTCAAGCTAGCCCAGATTATAACAGCCAATAAGGTTAGCTACTAGGGATGGAAGAAAATATCACGATATATTGCAATATTTTATGTCACGATATTGTATTGATATTGAAAAGCAATGTATCGATTTTAATTTTATTCTTTTTTACTATTTGAATGGAACCATTAATGATGACAGTAATTTTTGTAGTAAAATATAAAAGTATAACTGGTAGTTTTGTGGCTGTTTTCACCTCCTTGGTTCCAGTGGATCAACTAGATCTAGTAATAAAACTGGATGTGTTAAAGTATGAAACAGGTTGGAGTGATTAGAACGATGGGACAGTTAAATTCAGTTGGTTTTTGTTTTTTCAATTCTTTATTTATTTTCAGGCAGTGACATATTACCAGAATTGGAAAGCAACATTTCCATTTGTTGTCCAGCTCTGTTTTTTTTTTAGAAATAAAATAAAAGGAAATGAATTATGTGAATGCAAACAGATACAACTTTGTAGAACTTGGGAGAGTCAAACTTGTGCACAAAGAATTATGAGGAGAAAATAAATAATCACAACATATAGTTGTGGTGGAAAAATTCCTATGTAATTAGGATTTAAGTATATATTCTCTGTCTAGTGAATGTATCTAGGGCAGATGACAAGGTTAGGGGAAGCAAGCTTAATATTCCTGATAAAGATGTCAGATCACCAGAGAGACAGACGCCGGGGCAGCAAGATAACTAAAAACAGTCTGATCTGGGATGTGCTGGTTCATGCTTTGCTATCAGACTGGCATGAACCAGTTACTCTGGAGGCGGGGCGTGAAGATTGGAGAAGACGTGCTGCAGAGATAAACAGTGATTGCTGAATACTATTTAAACTGTTAGTCAGAAAAGTTGGGGAGGGCGATGTAAGAGTAATCTCTGTCCCCTCCATGTTTTGGCCAAAACATGTTTGTATTAAATACTTAAACGCCTTCTGGGACTCAGTCTTCTTTATTATGGAAACCCTGAAGTATTTTCTGCCATTACACACGGCGCCCAACGTGGGGCTCGAACCCACGACCCTGAGATTAAGAGTCTCATGCTCTTACTCATAGTATCGCAATATATCGCATCGTCTCCCCTGTATCGTGATGCATATTTCACCAGATTTTTACCAATACACATCCCTATTAGCTACCATAACTATGCGGATGATACTCAACTTTACATAACAATGTCTCCAGGTGACTTTGAACCCATCCAGATGTTGAGCAGATGTATAGATATACGGTAAAGTGGACTGCGAGAGTTTACTCTGCTGGTTTGATTGATTCTTTTATGACCACACAGGGTTGGATATGACCCATGCATTCATTCTCCTCACCGATGAAGCACCATCTAACAGGACATAAACCGGCTCTTCAGCAGTAAAAGATGACTGATTACCATGAAGCATCGTTATGACAAAAACTAAGTACAGTTGCTGTGTAACGTTGAAACCAGAACTGAACAGAAGAGTTTATGCAGCTCATCTCTAAATGGACTTCATTAGACCGCTGATTAGAACCAGAATATAGCCAGATCCCTGCTGGTTCAGATATGATCCAGTCCTCCTTCGTTGTTGTTTGATTAAATCATTCCAGAGTTTGAGTCCATTGTCTCCATTGCAGAGTGTTCATGCGACCACGGGAAGTGTGACGACGGTCTAGCGGGAAGCGGCCGGTGTCTTTGCTACAAAGGTTGGAAGGGAGCTTCCTGCTCCATAGGTACGTCCCAGGTACACAAACGCAGATCTGTGACGGGGCTCCGTGTTGACCTTTGACCTGTTTCTGCATTCCTCAGAGATCAGAGACGACGCCTGTGGAGGTACCTGCGACGAGAATGCCAAGTAAGTTCTGTGTTTGTTATGTGTTAGGACTGGTTTTCCTTTTTCAGCTTCCAGAGAGAAGAAGATTCTCCATCGGATGACTCTCTGCACCACGAGTTACAGGAAGGTGTCCCTCATCCCTAATAAAGGGGAAAACAACAAAACGGTCCATGCATTAATACCAGAAGGTTCGACGCTGTCTGTTCGGTGCCACACGGGTACAGCGATGTTTCCTACCTGAACTCATGCACGATGTTCATGTGAGGAACTTCTGTAGGGCAACTTTAGTGACACCAGAAGAGACCAGAGAAGATTCCCAACTGTCACCAACTCTATCTGGGGAACATTAAGGACCCAACCAGAACTTTGTCAGCATCTTTCAACAACAATGAGGTCCAAAGCTGCTCCGCACTGAAGTGAATTACCGTCGTTTTCAGAGCGCACCTGAATACAAGACGCACGTTTTCATGTTGTAAACATCAGAGAGCAATCTGCTGAGCAGAAACTCATTGGAGGCCGTTTGCTCAGCAGATATCTTGCTGTGTGCGGCTAATTTTCGGTGAGTTTTCTGCCTCACGAGGCGTTTAGATGAAAATCAAACAGGTTTGATATTTTTCGCCTCGCGAAGCGAAAAACTGACTTTGTGCGCTCTATGTGAGCTGAGTGCTGGGGGAAAATATTCAAGCGCTCACATGATTCCAAGATGGCAGCCCCCTGTTTTCAGTCAAAACAATAAATGAAATGGAGACAGAGATGGATTTGGAGGAAATGCTGCTTCTCATTTAGTTTATGAGGCGTCACAGCTGCCACCGTTTGAAGATTAGGAAAATATCGGTTACGGTCGAGTACCCATGAGTTTATCTTCTTAAATGTAATCTTCTCTGGGGGCTGCCATCTTGGAATCATGTGAGCGGAGACCGCGTTTTGATTGGTCACTTGAATATTTTCCTCCAGCACTCAGCTGACGTAGAGCGCACAAAGTGAGTATTTTGCCTCGCGAGGCGAAATATATCAAACCTGTTTGATTTTTACCTCAACGCCTCATGAGGCAGAAAACTAATCGAAAATGAGCCGCACACAGCGAGCTATCTGCTGAGCAAACGGCCTCCAATGACTTTTTGCTCGCTGTGTGCGGCGGGCTTTAGACTTGCTTTTTTTTTTCAAACTCTGCCTGAAAATCGGCAGAACGGCATCAACACACCACAGTAGCAGTGCTGTGTTGAAAAAAATCGATTCTGAATTGATTCTTATAAAAATTCTAAGAATCGAATCAATTCACAAGTCCAAAAATCGGTTTAATTGTTTGACATTGTTTGTTCTTTTTTTAAAAGCTAAAATAGGAAGAAAAAGTCCAAACAGCCATTTTAATGCTTAAGTTTTTCCCGGTGAATTGTTTCTCACCCAGGGTTGCGTCATTGCATCACAGCCATATAATTAAGGTAACCCTTAAAAAAACGTTTTTAATAGCACTGACCCGTATCAGTATCGACCTGGAACAGATCGTATCGAATCGGATCGTGATAATCGATTCTAACTCTTGAGAATCGGAATCTAATCAATTCTTGAAATTTGAATCATTACCGAGCTCTACATAGCAACATGCCTGGTTAGAAAAATAAAACATTCTTTAGCCTACCAGAAAAGTCATTGGTCACTATCTCCATCTTCCTCTTCCTCATTAAAGCCACTGAAGACGTTTTCTTCAGCGTCTTTCTGTCCTCTGAAAGCTTTTGTCGTCTTTTTACACCGACTCAGCTCTTCCTGCTGCCTCCAGCGTCTCACCATCGATTCATTGATGCTAAGCTAACATGCAGTAGCTCTGTTTCATCCCAGCTCCATCACCTTTAACTTAAAAGCTGCATTTTAAAACATTTCTTCATGTGTTTTGTATGATGCAGAGTGCATGAAAACTACAGGTAGTGTCTTCTTCGGCGCATAATCTTTCTCCACATCCCTGTCTTCCTGCTGTAGCGCCCCCCGGAGGCCGTTAGCCAGTAAAAATCTATAAATTAGCCACATTTTTGTATGGGACTCAGGGTCCAAAGCGCGTGAAAAAAGTAGCTGCTTATAGTCCGAAAATTACGGTACTGACTTGAAACAACGTCAATTGGAAAGTAAACGTCTCTGGTTCTGGAGAAAAATCAGCTAAAGTCCAAATCCAGCTGCCTGCAGCATCCAGCCGGTCCCAAACGTTGCACAGTACACGAGATAGGACAACAGTCTGGTACCGCCATGATGAGTCCCTTCGACCCACAGAGGGTTTCTGCTCAGCTTTTATGGTGCCTTCAGGTACATCTGGTCCACTGGATTGTCAGATTCTTTGAATGGAAACAGGAGTCAGGAGAAAGTTTATAAAGTTCAAAAGTTGAATTATTAAAAGCAGAAATTCACCAAACTTTACATTGATGGATCTCTCTTCTTGTTGCAGTTCTAACGCCCAAAATATTTCTGTGTTAGCTGTGTACAGTGTTATATCTGAAATGTGGAACAATCTAGTTAGCATTTCCCTCTAGCTCCCTAAAGCTGCCTCATCCATTTTCATTCCTGAGTCCCGCTTCTTCACCTTAATTTACAACAGATCAGTGGTTACACACAGCCATAGAAACTTTTAGTGAACAAAGTAAGTAAGTAGTGGAAGTAGTCTGCATAAGGTCACAGTATAAATATAAATCCTTGCTGTCTGCTTTATATTGTTTAGCTAAACGCACTTTTAACAGTTAAAACTGTAATAATACAATAAATCATGCAAGCCATCAGCATTTTTAGAGCTATAGGTGATGAGTAGACCATTTGTCTGAATTAAATTTAAACCAAACAAATTCATCCATCTGTTCCATAGTGGCAACTTTTTGTTTCAGAATTTGCTGAATGTTGAAGTTAAACTGGTTTCTTTTGCTGTCTTCGGTTTGACATTTTGAAAGGGAATCAATCATCTGCTCTGCTGAAAAATACATCTGGAAATTTCTTGATTATCTTTGTAGTACTACTATAATAACTAAAACATTAAGCCTTAAAAATGAAATAAATCTGATCATCTTTGCGATTCCTGAATGTATTTTCCCCTCAGAACCTCCATTTTCATCTTGATTTTGGATCTGAAGCTCAGATTTAAAGCAAACAAACAGAGATAAACAATGGAAAATGTCTCTGCATTTCTGAGGCATGTTTGCACGTAAATTATGGTGAGAAGAGACAAAAGAAATATATATTTTTGGCTACAATAACATGACGTTTGTTCGGAGAAGGCAAGGTGAGCTCATACTGTCCGACATGGTGGCAGCTGCTCGGATATTATGACCGGTTCTTACAGCTCAGCACAAACTAGTTTTCAGGGCTTCTATCTCACCTTAAATCTAAGGGAGATTGAAGCTCCGCCCCCTCTACTGTTCAACCAGCCTGATTCTGTAATAAACTAGCCAGCTAGTTGTTTACCGTCCCCTTAAACACTTTTCTACATGGATTAAATGTTTCCTGCTGCCAGAGGGAGGTCACGTCTGCATGCTTTCAAGCCTCGTTCTTCTTCTTACAAGCTCTGCTGGTTCAGCGCTGCTCGCCTTGCCTCTGCAGCCTTGGAACCGGATTAATTACTGTCAGACAACATCAGGGCTCTCGGTTAGCTGAGACCATGCATGCTGTATCCCTGGCTTGTTCTGGGCGAGGAACCCTAATAATGGAAACTGAGTAATTGCAACAGGGTTCCCCCCGCTATGCTAGGAGCAGGCTCACTGGGATGCATCGCATGCCTTGTTCCTCTCAATAACTTGGTGCTTAGAAAAACACAACAAAACACGAAAAGGTTTCAGGATCACATTCTCTTACCTCCTCTCGCTTTAAAACCTCAAAATAACGAGAGAAAAAACCCCCAACCGATTAAAGCCTTCCTCGCTTCTTCCATGACTGTCTAAACTCTCTCTGGTTTTTAGCATTTCGTTTATCTCCCTTTGGGTTATAGATGCTTCTTTGTCACAGAACAAACTGTGCTGCAGTGAATATTTAGGCGAGGAGCAAACAAACCTCCTTCCTCTGCAGAATGGAAGCATGATTAGAAAACGGCACGCTTTGGTTCTGTCCACCCGTTAAGAAATTTTGGCGCTGGACGTCATGGCCCCAACCTGGGTTTGGGCTTTGGTGGCTTTGGGTGGTAACTCCTGATGGCTGCATGCAGTGCCTTAGGGGGGTTGTACTGATGGACATGGGTTACTGGCCTGGTGGCCGTGCTGTGCCTGGGTAGGGTCTGGGGTGGGCCTGGGGATTCGTGGCTCTGGGGCGCCGCACCTCCTAGCTACTGTCGGCCGGCGTGGGGTCTCTGTTGCCTGCGGGGGTCGTGGCCGGCCAGCGGCCGGCATGTGCAGCCGCCTCTCTCTTTTTCTCTGGGCTGATTGTCATCGCCGGTCCCTGTATGGCGTCTCGCCTGGTTTGCTGGTTGGGGTGTCTGGCTGCTGGTCGCGGCGGCTGGGCGGGTACGTTGCCGGGGTTTGGGCTGCGGGGGCCTCTGATGCGCTGGTGGCTATTGCTAACTAGTGAAAGGTGCTCTCCCCCTACGAGGGCACTTGGACGGGGGGGAGGGGTGTGCTGGAGGGGGGGGGGGGCGAACTCAACCTGGGTGTCTAGTGTCTTTTGTGTTCTGATAGTAGAGCGAATGTTAGGGTGGGTTTAGTTCCCCTTCTGGGATGGGGCTGGGGGCTGGGGGGACTGCCTTGGGGTCCGTGGGGCTTTGTGGTGCTGTGGCCGTGGGCCCCGGGTCGAACGTGCCATGGCCTCCCTCCCCTGGTGGATCCCGGTGAACAGCGGTGCCTATTGGGGTCAGTGGGGGAGCTGGCTCCCTGGGAAGACATTTTGTCTCCCAGTCCTTCCCTCCCCATCCCCGAACATCTCTGTCCACCCGCTCTATCACTTTACCACTCATATAGGGTCTTGGGGCATGGGCACATCACTGGGGTGCGAGGAGGGGTTTCCCTCCTCGCTATCCCGTGGCGTCCTGGGTCCCAATTTTAATATACAACTTAGACACTCCCACTTATAACATTTTCATGCGACACACATGTAGGGACTTTGGGGTGGGCACACTTTTCGGCATCCAGAGGGGGAGCGGTTCAATCAGCTTCACCACTGGTGCCGGTGCCCACTGTTAAACCACATATAGACACTGAGGGCTCGTGGTGGGGGTTGGGGGATGTGTGGCTGCCTTCCCCACATCCCACGCCTCTGTTTTAAATGCACATTATAACAACACGCATCAACACCATACTCAAGCGGGAGGATAGAGGCTAGGGGTCTTCTCACACCCCTGTTCGGTACGGGCCATCAGGGGTTGGGGTCCGGAGGAGGAACAGGTGGTCTGGTCGGGGTCCTGGGCTGTCGGGCTGCTTTGCCACTGTGGGGCCCTTGGCGGTCTGCTTGTCTCCGTCCTAGAAGGTAGGGGGTCCATCTTCCAGGGGCTGGTGGCTCTACTGGGGCATCGGTACCTGGACCTGGGACCATGAAGTGTGTATGGGCTGTGTGAGTGAGGGTACAGCGTCATTTCTTGGGTGTCTTGGTGTGTTAGTGAGAATGTATGTGTTTAAGAGGGAGGGAACATATGACTGTGTCTGTATGTATTTTTCTGCCTGTCAGGTTGGATCTTGGTCTCCCCCCTCGCCTGGCGCACCTCAGGCCTTACATTTAATGGGGGGCCTATTTCCCCTCCGTCACTCCCCGGCAGTGACGGATGCCCCTGTCTACTGATGCGCCGGTGGTCAATCCGGTTCGGACCTGGTGCGTGCCTGGCCGGGCCTGGGGGGGACGGTGTGTCGGTCGGCCGATGCGCTGGGCCAATATCTTCCTTTGGTTGGTTGGGGCACCTCTTTTAGGGGTGTTTAAGGATATATTCTTGGGCTGAGGTTATCATTACTAGAGCTTGATTAATCGGTACCATGAGTTTTTCTGTGACATTGTTGTTGTATTTTTATATCTATTCTTGTGTGATGTGGTTGTGTAGTTCTTAGTTCACGATGTTAGGTTTGTTTTGTCAATGTTCCTTTTTCGTGTTTTGTTTTTCCCCCTCTCTCTGCCGTCCTGTGGGTATGGAGGCAGACTTCAATGTCTTCCTGTGTTTTCTTTGTTCCCCTTCCTCTCTTGTATTTTCAACTCACCCTCTCTCATGACTTTTTGTTTCCAACCTCTCGTCTTCATCTTCTTTCTTTCTTCCCCTTAATTTTCCGTCTCTGTGTCCATAACATCAGGAAATAAAAACCCCAGCAATTCATAATAAAGATTTTTCACACATGTATCAAGTGGAGGACTGTAGCAAAAGCTGTACTGCTCCGCTTGTGAAAGTAAATCTGTTGGTCTTCTATTTGGTACTCAGACACCAATTCTGAGCTCCACACTGCCAAACAGGACACGTAAAAAACAGAAGAAAAAAAAAGAAGAAAACGGCACGAGGCGGATCTGCATCGTTTCCTCTCAGGGAGTCGATGTGGCGAAGATTACAGTAGATGGCAAAGGGAAGCAGAGAGCAGAGGGAAAAAGATGGCTGGATGAGTTATTAGCAGAGAGACAATGGCTGCGTTTACATGCAGCCAATAACCCGTTCAAAACCGGAATATTAATATTAATAATTAATATTAATTAATAATATTATAACCCGGTTACGCACGGCCATGTAAACACCGGCAATAACCCGAATATGACCCCTGGGGTACCCCTTTTCTAATGTAAACACGTATCGGCATATCCCCATCAAAAGGAACATTGATTAGTGTTCTGTGCATCTTCTATTTGCAAGGAATCTTGGTCTTTTGAGTAGAGGAACTTCTTGTCTGCGGAAGAAGAATCGGAAATGACTCGTATTGACGCTAACCGTGCGTCACCGTTTACATCGGGATTATTCCGAATGTTTCAGAAACCTGAATATTGACTGCATGTAAACGTAGTCAGTGTGAGCGTTAAGAGATACACACCTGGGCTGGAGGCAGCTGCTGATTGGCTGAAGAAGGAAGTTCATTAGTTATTGGACATCGGGTGTGATCAGTATTTAGGGAGCTGTGATTGAAAACCCGATGTTCTAGTTTGATTCAAAAATACTTTATTGACCCCAGAGGGAAAATAGACGCCGTTGTTCCTCGTATTATTCAAGGTTCTTCAAAGAGTTGGTGAAGAAGCCTCCGACTGAAGTTGTTGTAAAGCAGTCTGATGAAGAGGATGCTCCATAATGTTCTTGATTTTTTGAGGAATCCTTCTTTGCATCATCTTCTCCAGATGTTCTTCATCAGGTTGCTGAGCCTTTTTAGATCCCTGGCTCTGATGCTGGATGATGGAGGAAGAGATTACGTTCTCCACTACAGACTTTTAGAGGAGATCTTCTGCATCTGGCTGCAAACACTGAAGGACCTAAAGTCACCACAACCCTTTATATTGTTATCTAAAACACAGCAGCAGGGAATGGAAGCAGCTGAAAGTCTCGCTTTTTTCCACATAATCTAACTGCACTCATGTAGCTGTTAACAGCTTATTGTTAAGACCTCTGCTCCATCAGTCCGTTCACAGCTAGTTCTCTCAAGCCCTAAAAAATGATGTGGTGACCGAGTCAGACGACTAATCTTCATGTGTAAAAACGCAGAAAGAAAACTTTGAGAGAGCTTGTGTCTGAACCGTATTCTCAGACCTTTGTTGTCCTCGTCCATGCGTTTATCTTTAGTCAGATTGATTACTGCAACAGCGTCTTCACAGGTCTGCCTAAAAAGTCAATCAGACAGCTGCAGCTGATCAAAAACGCTGCTGCTCGTGTTCCTCACTAGAACCAGGAAAGTAGAGCACATCACCCCAGTTCTAAAGTCCTTACACTGGCTCCCTGTAGCTCAGAGAATAGACTTCTAAATACTTTTACTACTTTATAAATCATTACATGGCTTAGCACCACAGTATGTTGAAGATCTACTGTTACTATAGCAACCCCCCTCCCCCCCCCAGACCAATCAGGTCCTCTAATTCCAGTCGACTCAGCATCCCTAGAATCAGAACCAAACATGGAGAAGCAGCTTTCAGTTTCTATGCTCCTCTAATCTGGAACAAACTTCCAGACGAGTGTAGAGCTGCTGAAACACTGAGTTCCTTTAAATCACAGATAGAAACGTTTCTGTTTAGAGCTGCCTTTGAGTCATGCTAACATGTATCATGTTTTGTTTATGCTTCTTGCTGTTTTTACATTATATGTTTTGTCTGTGTTTTACTGCTATTTTTATTTTACCTCTTAATCATGTAAAGTAGCTTGAAGCATCTTCAGTCGGAGTCTTCTTTAGTTTCACTGCAAGACAGACCGCTACAGGAAATCCTTCCTGCCCACAGCCATCATCATCTACAACAACTCCTTAAATAATTAATTATATGAACTACACCACTTAATTTCGCTCTGGGATCAATAAAGTATTTTTGAATTTGAATTGAATTTGAATCACCTTGTTGTTGAACGTGTTGTTATACTAATAAACTTGCCTCTGCTGCAGCTGCGTGACGGGACCGCAGGGATCTTCTGCCGCCTGCGTTTGTGTCGCTGGCTATGAGGGAAACGGAACCTTCTGCCGAGGTAAAAGATGCAGACGTGTGTTTTCCCTTCCAGTGATCGGCCCGGTTCTGATCCGTCCTCCTCTGTCTCCCAGAGCTGGATCTGTGCAGCAGGTCCAACGGAGGATGCTCGGAGTTCGCCGTGTGCTCTAAGGTCTCCGGCGGAGAGAGGACCTGTGTCTGTAAGACGGGTTACACTGGAGATGGAGTCGTCTGTCTGGGTGAGCTAGAGGAGCAGAAACACTCCTGAAGGTTTGATCTACAGGAGGAAAGCTTAATGTTGCTGGTGCCCAGAGTGTTGTCTGTCAGGCTACTTTTATTGTCTGTTTTGTATGAGCGGTCTCATAATGAGTAAACTCACGCAGGATTTTTCACGAATGCACATGCTCTGGTTCACACTTTTATTTCGGATTCGGAAATGCACACAATCTGTTTCACAAATAAAATAAAAAATCAATTCAGTTTATTTATTCAGAAAGTGCAGATTTGCAAGACGTCACCAGGTTAAAAAAACTATATATTCAAATTTAGAAATACTTGATTGATCCCAAAAGGAAATTAGTGTTTATATATATTTTACATCCAATTTTGGCACACAACATTTTTGAAAATCAACTGAATATTAGAACATTTTTATAATGTAATACATAGTATATATGAAGTGTGTACATTTGACCACTCATTCATTTGCTGAAATTATCCATGAATCTTCAGAAGATAGTCGTCACCCTGAAGAGTCACCGGCTCCTTGTGTTTGCAGAAATTGACGGCTGTCTGGTCAACAACGGAGGCTGCCACCGAGCAGCAGAGTGCATCAGAACCGGCCCGAATGTTGTAAGAAACACAGAACCCCTCCTGCTGTCAGAAAGACTTGTTGCTCCTGCTGCTGCTTGATGTTGCTGCTAAAACGCTCCTTCTTATTCATCAGACAGCCTGCAGATGTCAGATTGGTTTCCAGGGATCAGGGAGGTTTTGCCACCCAGTCAACCCCTGCAGAATCGTACGTGTCGCATTATAAAGTATCTTTAGACCTTTTTTTTTTCCTCTGTGAAGCACAAATAAAAGCTTCTCAGATGGTGTCAGTGATGCTGCAGGTTTTCAGTTGTGAAAGGTTTTAATTCCTTATTGTGGGTGCAGGACAATGGCGGCTGCAGTAAATATGCCAACTGTGAGTACATGGGTCAGGGCCAGAGGAACTGCACCTGCCAGCGGGGCCACGTGGGGGACGGCTTCGACTGCAGGGGGAACACCAACAACGTGAGTCACATGACCTCTGACCTCCTGCTAGACTGCCACTCCCACCTCTACAGCACGCTGTGTTTTATATCACAGGAATTGCACCGGCAGTCCGAGAACAACTTCTTCCGCAGAATGCTGTCGGTGAGTGAGACTGTCTGTAGTAATAAAAATAATAATTGCATTTAACAATAATAATTTTATTACAATAATCTAATGCATTAATAAGAAAACATTTCAATAGAATAACTTAATCAGAATTTATTATTAATAATTATTTAATAATTATTAATAATTTGTTGAAAGTGATATAATAAAACCCTGAAAATAATAAAACTGTTATATGAATAATAATGGTAATTTAATAACAAATTCATCATTACATAAATTCAATAATAACATAATAATAACATATAATTTTAAAAATAATAATTTAATAATATTATTAATTTAAAAATATGTAATATAATAATAATAATAATAAATTAATAAGAATATGAACTTAATAAACAATTATTTTAATAAAACCCTAAAAATAATATAAATTATATTATTGGTCATTTAATCATAACTTTTTATTATTAATAAAAAATAAAAATAAGAATTATTTAATAATAATTTAATAAAAACATTAATTTAAAAAAAGATAAGGTTATCTTCTTTTCAAAATAATTTCATAATAATTTTAATACAAATAATTAAATGTCTAAAAAATACAAATCTATTTAATAATAGTAATAATGTAATCATAATAATGTAGGAATAATATTAATTTTTAAATTATTTAATAAAAATAATTCCATAAAATGAATAATTATAATAATTTAATAACAATAATTATAATTTAATAATAGTTATTATTTAATAATAACCCTTTAATCAGTCTAATAAACTGAAGGCCTTCAGTAACAAGAAGCCAGGGTAAATGAGGCAGATCAAACAGCAGTAAAGTCACCACACGGCAGCTTTTAATCAATTATCCTAAAATTTCCCTATTTTTGTCAATATTTTAACATTCCTTGGTACTATTTGAAGGTATCAGATTTAAGGATTTCTTTTCAAAAGCTGAACATCTCATCGGACATTATACAACAGTTTCAGAAAATTTGACGGAGGTTAGGGCTGGGCGATATGGATTATTATTTTTATATTAATGCATTTTTTCCTCCCTTTCTATTCTAAAAAAGAAATTACAAATGACAGAAAATATTTTTTTAAACTTATTTCAATCATCACTTCTCATAGTTTACCTGAATTTAAAGTCCAAATAAAAACTCGCTGAAAACCAGATGGAAGGCCTTCATCATGTTGAACTATGGAAACCCAAGAGATGCATTGGTGAATTTTTTTTCTTAAAAATTCCAATAATTGGATCGTCATAAACAGAAAATTCGATCGAATCGATATTTTTGCCCAGGCCTACCTGGAGTCATTTCATCCTGTGATGATGGAGCGTTTCTTGGGGACCAGGTTGATGGTTGATGGTTGAAGCAGGAGGGAACCTGACATGTTGACCGATTTTAGTAATTTTTCGGTTTTTCTGTCATATTTGCATAATACAGAACATTAGAAGAACATCACACTGATGAGGACTGATCAGCCGCAGGTCTAGAATCCATGAAGCTCCATAATAATAAGCTCTATGAAGCTTCATGAAGCTCCATGACGCTCTATGAAGCTCTATGAAGCTTCATGGAGCTTCATGAAGCTTCATAGAGCGTCATGGAGCTTCATGGAGCTTCATAGAGCTTCACGAAGCTCCATGAAGCTCTATGAAGCTCTATGAAGCTCCATGAAGCTCCGTGAAGCTTCATGAAGCTCCATGAAGCTCTATGAAGCTTCATGAAGCTCCATGAAGCACCATGAAGGTCCATAAAGCTCTATGAAGCTTCATGGAGCTTCATAGAGCTTCATAGAGCTTCATGGAGCTTCGTGAAGCTCTATGAAGCTCCATGAAGCTCCATGACGCTCTATGAAGCTCTATGAAGCTCTATGAAGCTCTATGAAGCTCCATGAAGCTCTATGAAGCTCTATGAAGCTCCATGAAGCTCCGTGAAGCTTCATGAAGCTCCATGAAGCTCTATGAAGCTTCATGAAGCTCCATGAAGCACCATGAAGGTCCATAAAGCTCTATGAAGCTTCATGGAGCTTCATAGAGCTTCATAGAGCTTCATGGAGCTTCGTGAAGCTCTATGAAGCTCCATGAAGCTCCGTGAAGCTTCATGAAGCTCCATGAAGCTCTATGAAGCTTCATGAAGCTCCATGAAGCACCATGAAGGTCCATAAAGCTCTATGAAGCTTCATGGAGCTTCATAGAGCTTCATAGAGCTTCATGGAGCTTCGTGAAGCTCTATGAAGCTCTATGAAGCTCTATGAAGCTCCATGAAGCTCCGTGAAGCTTCATGAAGCTCCATGAAGCTCTATGAAGCTTCATGAAGCTCCATGAAGCACCATGAAGGTCCATAAAGCTCTATGAAGCTTCATGGAGCTTCATAGAGCTTCATAGAGCTTCATGGAGCTTCGTGAAGCTCTATGAAGCTCCATGAAGCTCCGTGAAGCTTCATGAAGCTCCATGAAGCTCTATGAAGCTTCATGAAGCTCCATGAAGCACCATGAAGGTCCATAAAGCATGATTAGAAAGGCTGTTATCAGCTTCTGATGTTCCTGTTTTCCTCGCAGATGTCCGACTCTTTGGGTCTCTATGGCGACGGACTCTACACCGTCTTCGTACCTCTCCAGGACACCAACAACGAATCCACAGTGAGGGCATCTTTTACAGTCTGTCGCAGCCTCACGGCCGCGTTACACTCATCCGTCTTGTCGTCTATGTTCGTCGACAGGTTATTGAGTGGAAGAAGTCGGGCCGCCTGGAACACCTGCTTCGCTATCACGTTGTTTCTTGCGAGATTCTGACCTTGAGTGACCTCAAAACCACCAAGAGTGCGGTCTCCGTGTCAGGATACACTCTGGAGTTCAGCGTGAAGGAGGTAACAAACACACTATTACCGAACTCCTACAGCGACCTTTAAGCTTCTGTTTTAATAACTCCAGCTTTTCAATTTTAACTGAAATTAACAGGAAAAGGTTTAGCAGAGCTGCAGGTTCACGTTACATTGAGCTATTAATGGTCCTGAATTAACCCGTCTCACAATCCATCATAAATCGATCTGAAGGATGAATTACTATCATGGCTAATCCAACAATCTTCATTAAAACAAAGAAATAAGGATGTTTCCCTGGATTGAGATTAATTTAGCATCAACACTGAAATGAGGTAATGACAATAGAAATAGATCAAGTGATCATCAGCGAAGTGACAAGCGATCAAAACATTCAGTTAAACACAAGAAAAACTCTAGGAATATAAAAAAACTGAAGTAAGAATAATAATATATTGTACAGTAGGGATACAATTATAAAGTTATTAAAAATAAAAATGGCATGTGTATCTGTGCATTACAAGAAGTGAACAATATAGCTGCAAACAACAGAGATGTGCAAATGATGGTTGTAGAGTCTAACAGCTGCTGGGGGGAAGGATCTGTGATGACGCTCCTTTGTGCACAGAGGATGCAGCCGTCTGTCCCTGAAGGAGCTCTGCAGCTCAGCAACATCTTCATGCATGATGTGGGAGACTGTGGGTGTTTCTTAATACCAAGGCCTTGATGCCTTGGTCCCGCCCCGGTTGCCTAGGAGACACGTCATCACGTGTTCCAATGTTCATGTGCTCCCGAGGTGTCTGTCCTCCGTTTGTCTGCTGTTTAGCTAACTGACCGAGGATATGTTATGGAAAAAATAGTATCTCAGGGTTTCCATAATAAAGAAGACTTGAGTCCCAGAAGGCGTTTAAGTATTTAATACAAACATGTCTGGCCAGAACATGGAGGGGACAGAGTTACTCGTGCATCACCCTAACCAACCTTTCTAACTAACCGCTTAAATAGTATTCAGCAATCATTGTTTATCTCTGTAGATGTCTTCTCCATCCTTCACGCCCCGCCTCCAGAGTAACCGCTTCATGCGAGTCATAGCAACGCATAAAGCAGCTCATCCGAAGGCCAGACTGTTATCTTACTGTCCCGGCGTCTGTCTCTCTGGTGACCTGACACATATATATCATAAACATTAAGTTGGAGCAATAACCTTGTCATTTTACCCTAGATGCATTCACTAAACAGAGAATACACACTTAATTCCTAATTGCATAACAATTTTCCACCCCAGATACATGGGAGGTTCCTTGATGCCTTCCCTCGGTCAAAGATTTCCCAAAATACATTGCGGTATTTTCGAAGTTGCTGCCGGCAGCAGCAACTTCAGGAGCGAATTTCCAATTTAAATGTAAGTCAAGTAATTGTAGCTATCGGAAATTTTTTTTTAGATCCAAAGCAATTATCTATGGTTGGTTAGTTGCTTAGTAGTTGCAGCTTTGGTGGCTAGCAGATACTAACTCGCTTTCACATTTGATTTAACCAATATATACACAATTTAAAAAGTAAAACTCTCGTTACACATCTATATTGAAACTTATACGTATAAAATCTAACAATGGGCGGGACGTAAACAGAGCGCGTAAGCAAAAGGCAGGGCCTGGGCAGCCGTGGTCACGTGATGTAAGTCTGTTCCAGTTAACTGTTTTCTTTGACCAAGGAAGGACGGTGTCCTCGTAAGCAAGGCGAGGCGCCTTGCTTACGAGGACACCGTCCTTCCTTGACATTGAGAAACACCCTCTGTCTAACAGTGATCTAATATTACCCAGAATCCTTTAGTCTCCCACCACCTGCTCTGCGTCCACAGAGCTGGTCTTCCTGATGAACTGATCTGACCTGATAAGCCTATCTAAGCTGCTGCTCCAACAGACTATACCATAAAAAACGGCTAATGCCACCACACAGTCAAACGTCTTCAGGAGCGCCAAAACATGGCTTACAAGATAAAATATCAAACTTATTCCAAATTTATCAAAAATCTCATTAGAAAATACAGAAAGCGTCCAAACCGTCTAGATTTGTCATAGAACCAGCTGCAGGTTCTGTTCATGCGGTTCCCATCTGGTTTCAGCCAGAACATCACTCTAAGGCAGACAGGCTGTTATTTTCTGGTCCTGTTCACTCAGTTAACATCAGGCAACTTTAGCCAGATCTAAGGTCTGGTGAGAAAAGCAGTCAAAGTATTTAAGGGAAGTCTAAAAACGAAAAGATCAGTTTTTGTCCTCAGAATGTGGCGTCTGCAGCCGATTGTTCATGATCTTTCCTGAACCTCCACAGGGTTCAGTCTGGATCAACAACAGGTCTCTGATCGTGAAGAGCGACTACACCACCAGTAACGGCGTCATCCACCACATCGATCAGCTGCTGACGCCCTACAGGCTGCAGGACAAACCGCAAATTCAATCTAAAACGGTTTGATGAGTTTGTTTAAAAGTAAATATAATCAGAAGACTCTGGATAAAAACGTGCAGTAACATGTCTGCTTCTGTGTTTAGATGAACTTCAGCTCTGCAGCTACATTTTATGGCTACGGACGCTTTTATAAACTCATTGAGGTAAATAAAACCAAAGTTTATCAGCAGATTTAAGATCCTTTTTTATTCTTTTTATTCCCCTGAGATGAAACAAATTGATGCAGAAATACCTGAATGAATTGATGTTGAGTGTGAAGGTTTGTATCTGTGCAGGATGCAGGACTGCTCCCGGTGCTCCAGATGCCCATCCATCAGCCCTTCACCATCTTCTGGCCCAGTGACAACGTCCTCGACTCCCTGCCAGCAGAAAGGCAACGCTGGCTCTCCAGTCCGGACCACCAAGACCAGCTGGCCGCTACCGTCAAGGCTCACATCATCCGCAGTTCCAAGGTCTGGTCTCTAGATACGAACCTTCTCCGACCTGTGGGTGATTAGCTTAGCTAACGTCTGTTTAACCAGCAGGTTCCCTGTGTGGGTCAGTTCTTTGGATTTGTTTAAAATGTAAATCCCAATATTTGAGATTTGGTTCAGAGAGCCTCTGGTTGGTGTATAACGTGCAGTAAAATCATTTCTCATCAGTGAGTCGTCCTCTGATGGAATCATGACTCTCCGTCTGTTTTTTTACGTGTAGCTGTCAGGTGTCGGTCAGCCGGGTAAATCCATGTCGTACCGGACGATGCACGGATCAACCATCAAGTTCAGCTGTGACAAAAAGCTGGTGGTGAGAGAGACACGGCACCACATCTGTTTTTAACACATCAAACGACCTGCAGAATGAGCCGGGTCTGTTTCGTTCCGTCTCGGTTCTGTGGCTGTTCTAATAAGGACGGGTTGCTTGTATTTGTGTGTTCAGGGCTCCATATTGATTAACGAGAAAGAAGCCAAGCTGGTAGAGCGCAACCTGCCCTTCAAAGAGGGCGTGGGATACGGGATCGACCAGCTTCTGGAGCCGCCTGGACTGGGAGCGTTCTGCGACAGCTTCCAGAACAAAACTACCTACGTTAGTACTGCTGACACTAAACAGATAGAACAGTTCTACAGCTGACTGACTCGGAAGAAAATAAAAGATACCAGAAAAAGTCAGACTAACAATTAAATTAAATTATCCTGAATGTCCAGTGTTTTATTAATCAGGACATAAAAGAACCATCTGGTCCTTACTGGGTTCTCAAAAAGGAGATCCGACCTCAGCATGCGACGCTGATCGTCCTCAGCATTTAATTAGTTAAAAGCAAACAGAATAGGTGAGGCAGTTTGTCTGAAAACTAAATCTGACTGAACAGTTAGTTGAGCCACCATGGCTGTTGAAAAAGGCTCACATCCTCACCCTTCTACCACTGTGCTTTACAGTTGGTATGAGGTGTTTGTGCTTATCTGCTGTGTTTGATTTCCTCCATCATGGTTCTGTCCATCATGGTCCAACATCTCCACTCTGGTCTCCTCTTTCCAGAGGACATTGTCCCAGAAGTCTTGTCCTGCAGTCAGATGCAGCTCTGCTAACATCAGTCCTGCTGCCATCCTGTTTCTCCTTCAACCCTTCCCAGTAGACATACTGATTCAGGGTCATGACCTTTAACCTTCTAACTGAGGCCTGTAGAGTCTGAGATGGAGCTCTTGGATTTCTTTAAGCTTTACACTCTGATTTTGGGCTGATCTGCTTGGACATCTGAGATGTTCTCCTCTCTGAAGAATGATAGACTTCAGATGGTTTGGAGATGACCTCTGACCCTTCCCAGGATTGATGAGCAGTGACAGTTGGCTCCATGTGACTACATAGAACCTTACTGTTAAAAAAGGGTGTAATTATTTTAGACCAATGTTGTAGCTAATTAGCTTCTATTTGAATGGTCTCTACAGCCATGTTTCTGTTAGCAATAAATCAACCAAATCTAGATTTTTCTAATTTATCAGATCTTTCCTCTGAAATGTTTCAGGGCCGCTGTGGGAGTTGTTTTTCCCCCCCATCCTGCCCCCTCAAAAATGGAGACATGGTAAGAACCAGCCTCTCAGCTCATTAATTGTTGCTTGACGTGTACGCAGACTCACATCTTTATTGCATTCTCACAGGGGCGGACGATGAATTGTGTTCGGCATCGCTTTGGGTATCGAACCACCTACTCACGCTTGCATTATGACCTGAATAATAGTTTTAGCAGAAGGGGCTGCAAGAGAATTTGTCAAGTTCCTTCCTGGGTCCAGAAGTGCTGCAAGAACCACTACAGCAGGGACTGTCAGGGTAAGGGATACATCATTTCCTCAAGGAGCTACCTCAGGAACCTTTAGATACAATCTGACCCTTTCCTCTTGTATTCCAGTGTGTCCAGGTGGAGTTGAAGACCCCTGCGGCACCCATGGAGACTGTGACGATGGAGTTTCTGGTTCGGGAGCCTGTCGCTGCCACAAAGGATTCAAAGGAAAGTCATGTAACCTCTGTGCCAACGGTTACTACGGCACCAACTGCACAGGTACTTCAGAAAACGAGCCGAAACGGTCCAAACATGAGCAGGAGTAACTTAATCATTAATACCTGTGTAAAGCAAACATACAAGACTTGATAAATGTGGAATCACCTGTGTTTTCTTACAAAAGCGGTAGTTTATTATTACCAGATTCCAAAAACAGCTGCTTTTATCTACATGTTTGCATTTTTTTATGTCACAGAGCAGTTAGTCTTGATTTTTGTCTTCATAAAAAAACTTTTAAAGTACTACAAGGTTGGTCTTCCTCCTTAACAAAATCCTGATTCTGTTTAAGCACACTAACTGAAAAATCATAAACATCTTTATTGTTATTTTATCTACTTACCTGCACAATGGCCAAGGATGAAAGAAGTGAGAATTCATCAAGATCCTGTATTCCTGTAAATCAAGGCTAAAAACCCATCTGCCTTTGAGTAATGTTTCAATGTGTGATATGTTTTGCATCTGTTCTATGCTTGTTGTTTTTATGTAAAGCACATTGAATTACCCCGTTGTTGAAAGTGTGCTATACAAATAAAATCGCCTTGCCTTGTATTCAAAGCCTGGAAACAAATCAGCGCAAAAGATGAATTCTGTTTAATTTGTTTGTTTTGATGGTTAGAGCACGAACCTGAAACACGTTGAATCTTTCGTTCCCTCCTGAATAAAATGAGGTCAGAATGAGCTGCGCTCACTTCAGGTTCATCATGGAGAAAACGGCGTCGCTCAGGTCAGAGCTCCATTAAGAACATGTTCTGTTGAAGGTGGAGTCGAACGCTGTGTTAATTTTCAGATGATCTCAAACAAAGCAACGGCTGTTTTATTTTGAATGAAATGGCACCTTTAGGTTGCTTCAGGAGTCCTCCGCACCTGTAGGGGGCAATCCGTCATTTTTAGACGAAGCAGAAAAATGGGGTCCTACAAAGGCCTTATTATAATCTGGTCATTTGTTATAAAAAGAAGCACATTAGAGACCTAAAATAAATGAAATATTTCCCTCAGTTTAAGGAAAGGACGGATGGTGGTGTGATCATTCATGAACCAGCTGCTCCTCCTTCTGCTTTTCATAAAAACCTGAATCCATCAGATAATCTCTGCTCCATCGGCTCCCAGCAGTCTGTCACCATAGCAACGCTTTGCACCATCGCTCGGCTGCGGTTGTTCGTAGCTCTGAACCCCCGGCTGGTTTCAGTCAGTGGTTACTGATCATGTTTCTCCTGGGAGGTCAAGCATCAATGTTTCTGTGTGAAACCTGGTTCTGTTGGAACGATGAGAACTGGGCGGTTCCGTTCACACTTCCAGCTGTTCTGCTGATGTCGACATGTTCAGAACGTTTAGAGCTTTGAAAAGCGGTGCTGCAGGAAACCTGAAATGACTCGGATATTGTCACACCTCTGTTGACTCAGCCAGTCTGTGAGGCCATGTTTGTTTGTCAGCCTGCAGCTGTGTGAAGGGCAGCTGTGACGACGGCATCGACGGGACGGGTCAGTGTGTCTGTCTGCCGGGCTGGGAGGGAGAACGCTGCCAGAACCAGAAGGGTGAGTTTTCCTCCGGAACATGAAGATTCATCAGGCCCATATGTAAACATTCCTAAAGGTGACTAGAGCTGATAGAACCACATGATAGAACTGATAGAACCACATAATAGAGCTGATAGAACCACATAATAGAGCTGATAGAACCACATGATGGAGCTGATAGAACCACATGATAGAGCTGATAGAACCACATGATAGAACTGATGGAACCACATGATAGACCTGATACAACCACATGATAGAACTGATAGAACCACATGATAGAGCTGATAGAACCACATGATAGAACTGATAGAACCACATGATAGAGCTGATAGAACCACATGATAGACCTGATACAACCACATGATACAGCTAATAGAACCACATAATAGAGCTGATAGAACCACATAATAGAGCTGATAGAACCACATAATAGAACTGATGGAACCACATTCCTAGAGATGATAGAACCACATGATAGAGATGATAAAACCACATGATAGAACTGATAGAACCACATGTTAAAGCTGATAGAACCACATGATAGACCTGATACAACCACATGATAGAGATGATAAAACCACATGATAGAACTGATAGAACCACATGTTAAAGCTGATAGAACCACATGATAGACCTGATACAACCACATGATAGAACTGATAGAACCACATGATAGAGCTGATAGAACCACATGATAGAACTGATAGAACCACATGATAGAGCTGATAGAACCACATGATAGACCTGATACAACCACATGATAGAGCTGATAGAACCACATGATAGACCTGATAGAACCACATAATAGAACTGATGGAACCACATTCCTAGAGATGATAGAACCACATGATAGAGATGATAAAACCACATGATGGAGCTGATAGAACCACATGATAGAGCTGATAGAACCACATGATAGAACTGATAGAACCACATGTTAAAGCTGATAGAACCACATGATAGACCTGATACAACCACATGATAGAACTGATAGAACCACATGATAGAGCTGATAGAACCACATGATAGAACTGATAGAACCACATGTTAAAGCTGATAGAACCACATGATAGACCTGATACAACCACATGATACAGCTAATAGAACCACATAATAGAACTGATAGAACCACATGATAGAACTGATAGAACCACACAATAGAGCTAATAGAACCACATGATAGAACTGATAGAACCACATGATAGAGCTAATAGAACCACATAATAGAGCTGATAGAACCACATGATAGAACTGATAGAACCACACGATAGAGCTGATAGAACCACATGATAGAACTGATAGAACCACACAATAGAGCTAATAGAACCACATGATAGAGCTAAAAGAACCACATGATAGAGCTGATAGAACGAGATTATAAGAGCTGATAGAACCACATGAAAGAACTGATAGAACCAGATTTTAAGAGCCGATAGAACCACATGTTAAAGCTGATAGAACCACGTGATAGAACTGATAGAACCACATTATAGAGCTGATAGAACCACATTATAGAGCTGATAGAACCACATGATAGAGCTAATAGAACAACATAATAGAACTGATAGAACCACATAATAGAACTGATAGAACCAACTGATAGAACCACATAATAGAACTAATAGAACCACATAATAGAACTGATAGAGCCACATTCCTAGCGATGATAGAACCACATTCCTAGAGATGATAGAACCACATGATAGAGCTGATAGAACCACATTCCTAGAGCTGATAGAACCACGTGATAGAACTGATAGAACCACATGATAGAACTGATAGAACCACATTCCTAGAGATGATAGAACCACATGATGGAGCTGATAGAACCATATAATAGAACTAATAGAACCACATGATAGAGCTGATAGAACCACATGATAGAGCTGATAGAACCACATGATACAGCTAATAGAACCACATGATAGAGCTGATAGAAACACATGATAGAGCTGATAGAACCACATGATAGAACTGATAGAACCACATGATACAGCTAATAGAACCACATAATAGAACTGATAGAACCACATAATAGAACTGATAGAACCACATGATAGAACTGATAGAACCACATGATAGAACTGATAGAACCACATGATACAGCTAATAGAACCACATGATAGAGCTGATAGAACCACATAATAGAACTGATAGAACCACATGATAGAACTGATAGAACCACATAATAGAGCTGATAGAACCACATGATAGAGCTGATAGAACCACATAATAGAACTGATAGAACCACATGATAGAGCTGATAGAACCACTTGATAGAGCTAATAGAACCACATAATAGAACTGATAGAACCACATAATAGAACTGATAGAACCACATGATAGAGCTGATAGAACCCGATTTGAGAGCTGATAGAACCACATAATAGAACTGATAGAACCACATAATAGAACTGATAGAACCACATGATAGAACTGATAGAACCACATGATAGAGCTGATAGAACCCGATTATAAGAGCTGATAGAACCCGATTATAAGAGCTGATAGAACCACATTATAGAGCTAATAGAACCACATTATAGAGCTGATAGAACCACATTATAGAGCTGATAGAACCACATGATAGAGCTAATAGAACCACATAATTGAACTGATAGAACCACATAATAGAACAGATAGAACCAACTGATAGAACCACATAATAGAACTAATAGAACCACATAATAGAACTGATAGAGCCACATTCCTAGCGATGATAGAATCACATTCCTAGAGATGATAGAACCACATTCCTAGAGCTGATAGAACCACGTGATAGAAGTGATAGAACCACATTCCTAGAGATGATAGAACCACATGATGGAGCTGGTAGAACCACATAATAGAACTAATAGAACCACATAATAGAACTGATAGAACAACATGATAGAGCTGATAGAACCACATGATAGAACTGATAGAACCACATAATAGAACTGATAGAACCACATTCCTAGAGATGATAGAACCACATGATAGAGATGATAAAACCACATGATGGAGCTGATAGAACCACATGATAGAACTGATAGAACCACATTCCTAGAGATGATAGAACCACATGATAGAACTGATAGAACCACATGATAGAGATGATAGAACCACATGATGGAGCTGATAGAACCACATAATAGAACTGATAGAACCACATTCCTAGCGATGATAGAACCACATTCCTAGAGATGATAGAACCACATTCCTAGAGCTGATAGAACCACGTGATAGAAGTGATTGAACCACGTGATAGAAGTGATAGAACCAACTTCCTAGAGATGATAGAACCACATGATAGAGCTGATAGAACCACATGATAGAGCTGATAGAACAACATGATAGAACTGATAGAACCACATTCCTCGATGTAGTAGAACCATGCCACCATCTCTCCAATACGGAGTTACATTCCCACCCTCCAGTAGATCAGTAAAGAACCTTGTTGTTAAGTCTGTATCCTCGTCTCTGGACCTGAAGGTCTCTGGGATGGACCAGAACCCACTGGGAATGCGGACTGTGGTCCTACTGGTGGATCAGATCTTTGTTGGGAGAACTGGGAGAACCCGTTGTCAGGAACCTGCCGTCAGGCTAGGTCCTGGTAGGAGGTTCTGGCAAGTTTTGTTCTGACCTGCCTTTGGTTCCTACCTGCCTTTGGTTCTGACCTACCTTTGGTTCCTACCTGCCTTTGGTTCTGACCTGCCTTAGGTTCTGACCTGCCTTTGATTCTAACCTACCTTTGGTTCCTACCTGCCTTTGGTTCCTACCTGCCTTTGGTTCCTACCTGCCTTTGGTTCTGACCTGCCTTTGGTTCCTACCTGCCTTTGGTTGTTCCTACCTGCCTTTGGATCTGACCTACCATTGGTTCTGACCTATCTTTGGTTCTGACCTACCATTGGTTCTGACCTATCTTTGGTTCTGACCTGCCTTTGGTTCCTACCTGCCTTTAGTTCTGACCTACCTTTGGTTCTGACCTACCTTTGGTTCTGACCTGCCTTTGGTTCTGACCTGCCTTTGGTTTTGACCTACCTTTGGTTCTGACCTGCCTTTGGTTCTGACCTGCCTTTGGTTCCTACCTGCCTTTGGTTCTGACCTGCCTTTGGTTCCGACCTGCCTTTGGTTCTGACCTACCTTTGGTTCCTACCTGCCTTTGGTTCTGACCTGCCTTAGGTTCTGACCTGCGTTTGATTCTAACCTACCTTTGGTTCCTACCTGCCTTTGGTTCCTACCTTCCATTGGTTCCTACCTGCCTTTGGTTCTGACCTGCCTTTGGTTCCTACCTGCCTTTGGTTGTTCCTACCTGCCTTTGGTTCTGACCTACCCTTTGGTTCCTACCTGCCTTTGGTTCTGACCTGCCTTTTGTTCTGACCTGCCTTTGATTCTAACCTGCCTTTGGTTCCTACCTGCCTTTGGTTCCTACCTGCCTTTAGTTCTGACCTACCTTTGGTTCTGACCTACCTTTGGTTCCTACCTGCCTTTGGTTCTGACCTGCCTTTGGTTCTGACCTGCCTTTGATTCTAACCTGCCTTTGGTTCCTACCTGCCTTTGGTTCCTACCTGCCTTTGGTTCCTACCTGCCTTTGGTTCTGACCTGCCTTTGGTTCCGACCTGCCTTTGGTTCTGACCTGCCTTTGGTTCCTACCTGCCTTTGGTTCCTACCTGCCTTTGGTTCTGACCTGCCTTTGGTTCTGACCTACCTTTGGTTCTGACCTACCTTTGGTTCTGACCTACCTTTGGTTCCTACCTGCCTTTGGTTCCTACCTGCCTTTGGTTCCTACCTGCCTTTGGTTCTGGCCTGCCTTTGATTCTAAGCTACCTTTGGTTCCTACCTGCCTTTGGTTCCTACCTGCCTTTGGTTCTGACCTGCCTTTGGTTCTGACCTGCCTTTGATTCTAAGCTACGTTTGGTTCCTACCTGCCTTTGGTTCCTACCTGCCTTTGGTTCTGACCTGCCTTTGGTTCTGACCTACCTTTGGTTCTGACCTACCTTTGGTTCTGACCTACCTTTGGTTCCTACCTGCCTTTGGTTCCTACCTGCCTTTGGTTCCTACCTGCCTTTGGTTCCTACCTGCCTTTGGTTCTGGCCTGCCTTTGATTCTAAGCTACCTTTGGTTCCTACCTGCCTTTGGTTCCTACCTGCCTTTGGTTCTGACCTGCCTTTGGTTCTGACCTGCCTTTGGTTCTGACCTGCCTTTGGTTCTGACCTGCCTTTGGTTCCTACCTGCCTTTGGTTCCTACCTGCCTTTGGTTCCTACCTGCCTTTGGTTCTGACCTACCTTTGGTTCTGACCTGCCTTTGATTCTAAGCTACCTTTGGTTCCTACCTGCCTTTGGTTCCTACCTGCCTTTGGTTCTGACCTGCCTTTGGTCCTGACCTGCCTTTAGTTCTGACCTACCTTTGGTTCCTACCTGCCTTTGGTTCCTACCTGCCTTTGGTTCCTACCTGCCTTTGGTTCTGGCCTGCCTTTGATTCTAAGCTACCTTTGGTTCCTACCTGCCTTTGGTTCCTACCTGCCTTTGGTTCTGACCTGCCTTTGGTTCTGACCTGCCTTTGGTTCTTACCTGCCTTTGGTTCCTACCTGCCTTTGGTTCCTACCTGCCTTTGGTTCCTACCTGCCTTTGGTTCTGACCTACCTTTGGTTCTGACCTGCCTTTGATTCTAAGCTACCTTTGGTTCCTACCTGCCTTTGGTTCCTACCTGCCTTTGGTTCTGACCTGCCTTTGGTTCTTACCTGCCTTTGGTTCTGACCTGCCTTTGGTTCCTACCTGCCTTTGGTTCCTACCTGCCTTTGGTTCTGACCTGCCTTTGGTCCTGACCTACCTTTGGTTCTGACCTGCTTTTGGTTCTGACCTGCCTTTGGTTCTAACCTACCTTTGGTTCTGACCTACCTTTGGTTCTGACCTGCCTTTGGTTCTGACCTGCCTTTGATTCTAAACTACCTTTGGTTCCTACCTGCCTTTGGTTCCTACCTGCCTTTGGTTCTGACCTGCCTTTGGTCCTGACCTGCCTTTGGTTCTGACCTACCTTTGGTTCCTACCTGCCTTTGGTTCTGACCTGCCTTAGGTTCTGACCTGCGTTTGATTCTAACCTACCTTTGGTTCCTACCTGCCTTTGGTTCCTACCTTCCTTTGGTTCCTACCTGCCTTTGGTTCTGACCTGCCTTTGGTTCCTACCTGCCTTTGGTTGTTCCTACCTGCCTTTGGTTCTGACCTACCTTTGGTTCTGACCTGCCTTTGGTTCTGACCTGCCTTTGGTTCTGACCTGCCTTTTATTCTAACCTGCCTTTGGTTCCGACCTGCCTTTGGTTCTGACCTGCCTTTGGTTCCTACCTGCCTTTGGTTGTTCCTACCTGCCTTTGGTTCTGACCTACCTTTGGTTCCTACCTGCCTTTGGTTCTGACCTGCCTTTGGTTCTGACCTGCCTTTGATTCTAACCTGCCTTTGGTTCCTACCTGCCTTTGGTTCCTACCTGCCTTTAGTTCTGACCTACCTTTGGTTCTGACCTACCTTAGGTTCCTACCTGCCTTTGGTTCTGACCTGCCTTTGGTTCTGACCTGCCTTTGATTCTAACCTTCCTTTGGTTCCTACCTGCCTTTGGTTCTGACCTGCCTTTGGTTCCTACCTGCCTTTGGTTCCTACCTGCCTTTGGTTCTGACCTGCCTTTGGTTCTGACCTGCCTTTGATTCTAAGCTACCTTTGGTTCCTACCTGCCTTTGGTTCCTACCTGCCTTTGGTTCCTACCTGCCTTTGGTTCTGACCTGCCTTTGGTTCTGACCTACCTTTGGTTCTGACCTGCCTTTGATTCTAAGCTACCTTTGGTTCCTACCTGCCTTTGGTTCCTACCTGCCTTTGGTTCCTACCTGCCTTTGGTTCTGACCTGCCTTTGGTTCCTACCTGCCTTTGGTTCCTACCTGCCTTTGGTTCTGACCTGCCTTTGGTTCTGACCTGCCTTTGATTCTAAGCTACCTTTGGTTCTGACCTACCTTTGGTTCTGACCTGCCTTTGATTCTAAGCTACCTTTGGTTCTGACCTGCCTTTGATTCTAAGCTACCTTTGGTTCCTACCTGCCTTTGGTTCCTACCTGCCTTTGGTTCTGACCTGCCTTTGGTTCTGACCTACCTTTGGTTCTGACATGCCTTTGGTTCTGACCTACCTTTGGTTCTGACCTACCTTTGGGTCCTACCTGCCTTTGGTTCCTACCTGCCTTTGGTTCCTACCTGCTTTTGATTCTAACCTGCCTTTGGTTCCTACCTGCCTTTGGTTCCTACCTGCCTTTGGTTCTGACCTGCCTTTGGTTCTGACCTGCCTTTTGTTCTGACCTGCCTTTGGTTCTGACCTGCCTTTGGTTCTGACCTGCCTTTGGTTCCTACCTGCCTTTGGTTCCTACCTGCCTTTGGTTCTGACCTGCCTTTGGTCCTGACCTACCTTTGGTTCTGACCTGCTTTTGGTTCTGACCTGCCTTTGGTTCTAACCTACCTTTGGTTCTGACCTACCTTTGGTTCCTACCTGCCTTTGGTTCTGACCTGCCTTTGGTTCTGACCTACGTTTGGTTCTGACCTATCTTTGGTTCTGACCTGCCTTTGGTTCTGACCTACGTTTGGTTCTGACCTGCCTTTGGTTCTGACTTGCCTTTGGTTCTGACCTGCCTTTGGTTCTGACCTACGTTTGGTTCTGACCTATCTTTGGTTCTGACCTACCTTTGGTCCTGACCTGCCTTTGGTTCTAACCTACCTTTGGTTCTGACCTGCCTTTGGTTCTGACCTGCCTTTGGTTCTGACCTACCTTTGGTTCTGACCTGCCTTTGGTTCTGACCTACCTTTGGTTCCTACCTGCCTTTGGTTCTGACCTTCCTTTGGTTCTGACCTGCCTTTGATTCTAAGCTACCTTTGGTTCCTACCTGCATTTGGTTCCTACCTGCCTTTGGTTCTGACCTACCTTTGGTTCTGACCTGCCTTTGGTTCTGACCTGCCTTTGGTTCTGACCTGCCTTTGGTTCTGACCTACCTTTGGTTCTGACCTATCTTTGGTTCTGACCTGCCTTTGGTTCTGACCTGCCTTTGGTTCTGACCTGCTTTTGGTTCTGACCTGCCTTTGGTTCTAACCTACCTTTGGTTCTGACCTGCCTTTGGTTCTGACCTACCTTTGGTTCTGACCTGCCTTTGGTTCTGACCTACCTTTGGTTCCTACCTGCCTTTGGTTCCTACCTTCCTTTGGTTCCTACCTGCCTTTGGTTCTGACCTGCCTTTGGTTCCTACCTGCCTTTGGTTGTTCCTACCTGCCTTTGGTTCTGACCTACCTTTGGTTCTGACCTGCCTTTGGTTCTGACCTGCCTTTGGTTCTGACCTGCCTTTGGTTCCTACCTGCCTTTGGTTCCTACCTGCCTTTGGTTCTGACCTGCCTTTGGTCCTGACCTACCTTTGGTTCTGACCTGCTTTTGGTTCTGACCTGCCTTTGGTTCTAACCTACCTTTGGTTCTGACCTACCTTTGGTTCCTACCTGCCTTTGGTTCTTACCTGCCTTTGGTTCTGACCTACGTTTGGTTCTGACCTATCTTTGGTTCTGACCTGCCTTTGGTTCTGACCTACGTTTGGTTCTGACCTGCCTTTGGTTCTGACTTGCCTTTGGTTCTGACCTGCCTTTGGTTCTGACCTACGTTTGGTTCTGACCTATCTTTGGTTCTGACCTACCTTTGGTCCTGACCTACCTTTGGTTCTGACCTGCTTTTGGTTCTGACCTGCCTTTGGTTCTAACCTACCTTTGGTTCTGACCTGCCTTTGGTTCTGACCTGCCTTTGGTTCTGACCTACCTTTGGTTCTGACCTGCCTTTGGTTCTGACCTGCCTTTGGTTCTGACCTACCTTTGGTTCCTACCTGCCTTTGGTTCTGACCTTCCTTTGGTTCTGACCTGCCTTTGATTCTAAGCTACCTTTGGTTCCTACCTGCATTTGGTTCCTACCTGCCTTTGGTTCTGACCTGCCTTTGGTTCTGACCTACCTTTGGTTCTGACCTGCCTTTGGTTCTGACCTGCCTTTGGTTCTGACCTGCCTTTGGTTCTGACCTGCCTTTGGTTCTGACCTGCTTTTGGTTCTGACCTGCCTTTGGTTCTAACCTACCTTTGGTTCTGACCTGCCTTTGGTTCTGACCTGCCTTTGGTTCTGACCTACCTTTGGTTCTGACCTGCCTTTGGTTCTGACCTACCTTTGGTTCCTACCTGCCTTTGGTTCTGACCTGCCTTTGGTTCCTACCTGCCTTTGGTTATTCCTACCTGCCTTTGGTTCTGACCTACCTTTGGTTCTGACCTGCCTTTGGTTCTGACCTACCTTTGGTTCTGACCTGCCTTTGGTTCTGACCTGCCTTTGGTTCTGACCTGCCTTTGATTCTAACCTGCCTTTGGTTCCTACCTGCCTTTGGTTCCTACCTGCCTTTGGTTGTTCCTACCTGCCTTTGGTTCTGACCTACCTTTGGTTCCTACCTGCCTTTGGTTCTGACCTGCCTTTGGTTCTGACCTGCCTTTGGTTCCTACCTGCCTTTGGTTCCTACCTGCCTTTAGTTCTGACCTACCTTTGGTTCTGACCTACCTTTGGTTCCTACCTGCCTTTGGTTCTGACCTGCCTTTGGTTCTGACCTACCTTTGGTTCCTACCTGCCTTTGGTTCCTACCTGCCTTTGGTTCTGACCTGCCTTTGGTTCTGACCTGCCTTTGATTCTAAGCTACCTTTGGTTCCTACCTGCCTTTGGTTCCTACCTGCCTTTGGTTCCTACCTGCCTTTGGTTCTGACCTGCCTTTGGTTCTGACCTACCTTTGGTTCTGACCTGCCTTTGATTCTAAGCTACCTTTGGTTCCTACCTGCCTTTGGTTCCTACCTGCCTTTGGTTCTGACCTGCCTTTGGTTCTGACCTGCCTTTGGTTCTGACATGCCTTTGGTTCTGACCTGCCTTTGGTTCCTACCTGCCTTTGGTTCTGACCTGCCTTTGGTTCTGACCTGCCTTTGGTTCTGACCTGCCTTTGGTTCTGACCTGCCTTTGGTTCTGACCTGCCTTTGGTTCTGACCTGCCTTTGGTTCTGACCTGCCTTTGGTTCTGACCTGCCTTTGGTTCTGACCTGCCTTTGGTTCTGACCTGCCTTTGGTTCTGACCTGCCTTTGGTTCCTACCTGCCCTTGGTTCCTACCTGCCTTTGGTTCTGACCTGCCTTTGGTTCTGACCTGCCTTTGATTCTAACCTGCCTTTGGTTCCTACCTGCCTTTGGTTCCTACCTGCCTTTGGTTCCGACCTGCCTTTGGTTCTGACCTGCCTTTGGTTCCTACCTGCCTTTGGTTGTTCCTACCTGCCTTTGGTTCCTACCTGCCTTTGGTTATGACCTGCCTTTGGTTCTGACCTGCTTTTGATTCTAACCTGCCTTTTGTTCCTACCTGCCTTTGGTTCCTACCTGCCTTTAGTTCTGACTTACCTTTGGTTCTGACCTACCTTTGGTTCCTACCTGCCTTTGGTTCTGACCTGCCTTTGGTTCTGACCTGCCTTTGATTCTAACCTGCCTTTGGTTCTGACCTGCCTTTGGTTCTGACCTGCCTTTGGTTCTGACCTGCCTTTGGTTCTGACCTGCCTTTGGTTCTGACCTGCCTTTGGTTCTGACCTACCTTTGGTTCTGACCTGCCTTTGGTTCTGACCTGCCTTTGGTTCTGACCTACCTTTGGTTCCTACCTGCCTTTGGTTCCTACCTGCATTTGGTTCCTACCTGCCTTTGGTTCTGGCTTTGCCTTTGATTCTAAGCTACCTTTGGTTCCTACCTGCCTTTGGTTCCTACCTGCCTTTGGTTCTGACCTGCCTTTGGTTCTGACCTTCCTTTTGTTCTGACCTGCCTTTGGTTCTGACCTACCTTTGGTTCTGACCTGCCTTTGGTTCTGACCTCCCTTTGGTTCTGACCTGCCTTTGGTTCCTACCTGCCGTTGGTTCCTACCTGCCTTTGGTTCTGACCTACCTTTGGTTCTGACCTGCCTTTGATTCTAAGCTACCTTTGGTTCCTACCTGCCTTTGGTTCCTACCTGCCTTTGGTTCTGACCTGCCTTTGGTTCTGACCTGCCTTTGGTTCTGACCTGCCTTTGGTTCCTACCTGCCTTTGGTTCTGACCTGCCTTTGGTTCTGACCTGCCTTTTGTTCTGACCTGCCTTTGGCTCTGACCTGCCTTTGGTTCTGACCTGCCTTTGGTTCTGACCTGCCTTTGGTTCTGACCTACCTTTGGTTCTGACCTGCCTTTGGTTCTGACCTGCCTTTGGTTCTGACCTGCCTTTGGTTCTGACCTGCCTTTGGTTCTGACCTACCTTTGGTTCTGACCTGCCTTTGGTTCTGACCTACTTTTGGTTCTGACCTGCCTTTGGTTCTGACCTACCTTTGGTTCCTACCTGCCTTTGGTTCCTACCTGCCTTTGGTTCCTACCTGCCTTTGGTTCCTACCTGCCTTTGGTTCCTACCTGCCTTTGGTTCCTACCTGCCTTTGGTTCTGACCTGCCTTTGGTTCTGACCTGCCTTTGATTCTAAGCTACCTTTGGTTCTGACCTACCTTTGGTTCTGACCTGCCTTTGATTCTAAGCTACCTTTGGTTCTGACCTGCCTTTGATTCTAAGCTACCTTTGGTTCCTACCTGCCTTTGGTTCCTACCTGCCTTTGGTTCTGACCTGCCTTTGGTTCTGACCTACCTTTGGTTCTGACATGCCTTTGGTTCTGACCTACCTTTGGTTCTGACCTACCTTTGGGTCCTACCTGCCTTTGGTTCCTACCTGCCTTTGGTTCCGACCTGCTTTTGATTCTAACCTGCCTTTGGTTCCTACCTGCCTTTGGTTCCTACCTGCCTTTGGTTCTGACCTGCCTTTGGTTCTGACCTGCCTTTTGTTCTGACCTGCCTTTGGTTCTGACCTGCCTTTGGTTCTGACCTGCCTTTGGTTCCTACCTGCCTTTGGTTCCTACCTGCCTTTGGTTCTGACCTGCCTTTGGTCCTGACCTACCTTTGGTTCTGACCTGCTTTTGGTTCTGACCTGCCTTTGGTTCTGACCTACCTTTGGTTCTGACCTACCTTTGGTTCCTACCTGCCTTTGGTTCTGACCTGCCTTTGGTTCTGACCTACGGTTCTGACCTGTTCTGACCTACCTTTGGTTCCTACCTGCCTTTGGTTCCTACCTGCCTTTGGTTCTGACCTGCCTTTGGTTCTGACCTGCCTTTGGTTCTGACATGCCTTTGGTTCTGACCTACGTTTGGTTCTGACCTACCTTTGGTTCTGACCTACCTTTGGTTCTACTGCCTTTGGTTCCTGACCTGCCTTTGGTTCTACCTACCTTTGGTTCTGACCTCTTTGGTTCTGACCTGCCTTTGGTTCTGACCTGCCTTTGGTTCTGACCTGCCTTTGGTTCTGACCTGCCTTTGGTTCTGACCTGCCTTTGGTTCTGACCTGCCTTTGGTTCTGACCTGCCTTTGGTTCTGACCTGCCTTTGGTTCTAACCTACCTTTGGTTCCTACCTGCCTTTGGTTCCTACCTGCCTTTGGTTCTGACCTACCTTTGGTTCTGACCTGCCTTTGGTTCTGACCTGCCTTTGGTTCTGACCTGCCTTTGGTTCTGACCTACCTTTGGTTCTGACCTATCTTTGGTTCTGACCTGCCTTTGGTTCTGACCTGCCTTTGGTTCTGACCTATCTTTGGTTCTGACCTGCCTTTGGTTCTGACCTGCCTTTGGTTCTGACCTGCCTTTGGTTCCGACCTGCCTTTGGTTCTGACCTGCCTTTGGTTCTGACCTACCTTTGGTTCCTACCTGCCTTTGGTTCTGACCTGCCTTTGGTTCTGACCTGCCTTTGGTTCTGACCTGCCTTTGGTTCCTACCTGCCTTTGGTTCCTACCTGCCTTTGGTTCCTACCTGCCTTTGGTTCTGACCTGCCTTTGGTTCCTACCTGCCTTTGGTTGTTCCTACCTGCCTTTGGTTCTGACCTGCCTTTGGTTCTGACCTGCCTTTGGTTCCTGACCTGCCTTTGGTTCTGACCTGCCTTTGGTTCCTGACCTGCCTTTGGTTCTGACCTGCCTTTGGTTCTGACCTGCCTTTGGTTCTAACCTACCTTTGGTTCTGACCTGCCTTTGGTTCCTACCTGCCCTTTGGTTCCTACCTGCCTTTGGTTCTTACCTGCCTTTGGTTCTGACCTACGTTTGGTTCTGACCTATCTTTGGTTCTGACCTGCCTTTGGTTCTGACCTACGTTTGGTTCTGACCTGCCTTTGGTTCTGACTTGCCTTTGGTTCTGACCTGCCTTTGGTTCTGACCTACGTTTGGTTCTGACCTATCTTTGGTTCTGACCTACCTTTGGTCCTGACCTACCTTTGGTTCTGACCTGCTTTTGGTTCTGACCTGCCTTTGGTTCTGACCTGCCTTTGGTTCTGACCTGCCTTTGGTTCCTACCTGCCTTTGGTTCTGACCTACCTTTGGTTCTGACCTGCCTTTGGTTCTGACCTGCCTTTGGTTCTGACCTGCCTTTGGTTCTGACCTGCCTTTGGTTCTGACCTTCCTTTGGTTCTGACCTGCCTTTGATTCTAAGCTACCTTTGGTTCCTACCTGCATTTGGTTCCTACCTGCCTTTGGTTCTGACCTGCCTTTGGTTCTGACCTGCCTTTGGTTCTGACCTGCCTTTGGTTCTGACCTGCCTTTGGTTCTGACCTGCCTTTGGTTCTGACCTGCCTTTGGTTCTGACCTACCTTTGGTTCTGACCTGCCTTTGGTTCTGACCTACCTTTGGTTCTGACCTGCCTTTGGTTCTGACCTGCCTTTGGTTCTGACCTGCCTTTGGTTCTGACCTGCCTTTGGTTCTGACCTACCTTTGGTTCCTACCTGCCTTTGGTTCTGACCTGCCTTTGGTTCCTACCTGCCTTTGGTTATTCCTACCTGCCTTTGGTTCTGACCTACCTTTGGTTCTGACCTGCCTTTGGTTCTGACCTACCTTTGGTTCTGACCTGCCTTTGGTTCTGACCTGCCTTTGGTTCTGACCTGCCTTTGATTCTAACCTGCCTTTGGTTCCTACCTGCCTTTGGTTCCTACCTGCCTTTGGTTGTTCCTACCTGCCTTTGGTTCTGACCTACCTTTGGTTCCTACCTGCCTTTGGTTCTGACCTGCCTTTGGTTCTGACCTGCCTTTGGTTCCTACCTGCCTTTGGTTCTGACCTGCCTTTGGTTCTGACCTGCCTTTGGTTCTGACCTGCCTTTGGTTCTGACCTTTTGGTTCTGACCTGCCTTTGGTTCTGACCTGCCTTTGGTTCCTACCTGCCTTTGGTTCCTACCTGCCTTTGGTTCTGACCTGCCTTTGGTTCTGACCTGCCTTTGATTCTAACCCTGCCTTTGGTTCTGACCTGCCTTTGGTTCCTACCTGCCCTTGGTTCCTACCTGCCTTTGGTTCTGACCTGCCTTTGGTTCTGACCTGCCTTTGATTCTAACCTGCCTTTGGTTCCTACCTGCCTTTGGTTCCTACCTGCCTTTGGTTCCGACCTGCCTTTGGTTCTGACCTGCCTTTGGTTCCTACCTGCCTTTGGTTGTTCCTACCTGCCTTTGGTTCTGACCTACCTTTGGTTCCTACCTGCCTTTGGTTATGACCTGCCTTTGGTTCTGACCTGCTTTTGATTCTAACCTGCCTTTTGTTCCTACCTGCCTTTGGTTCCTACCTGCCTTTAGTTCTGACTTACCTTTGGTTCTGACCTACCTTTGGTTCCTACCTGCCTTTGGTTCTGACCTGCCTTTGGTTCTGACCTGCCTTTGATTCTAACCTGCCTTTGGTTCCTACCTGCCTTTGGTTCTGACCTACCTTTGGTTCCTACCTGCCTTTGGTTCCTACCTGCCTTTGGTTCTGACCTGCCTTTGGTTCTGACCTGCCTTTGATTCTAAGCTACCTTTGGTTCCTACCTGCCTTTGGTTCCTACCTGCCTTTGGTTCTGACCTACCTTTGGTTCCTACCTGCCTTTGGTTCCTACCTGCCTTTGGTTCTGACCTGCCTTTGGTTCTGACCTGCCTTTGATTCTAAGCTACCTTTGGTTCCTACCTGCCTTTGGTTCCTACCTGCCTTTGGTTCCTACCTGCCTTTGGTTCTGACCTGCCTTTGGTTCTGACCTACCTTTGGTTCTGACCTGCCTTTGATTCTAAGCTACCTTTGGTTCCTACCTGCCTTTGGTTCCTACCTGCCTTTGGTTCTGACCTACCTTTGGTTCTGACATGCCTTTGGTTCTGACCTACCTTTGGTTCTGACCTACCTTTGGTTCCTACCTGCCTTTGGTTCTGACCTACCTTTGGTTCTGACATGCCTTTGGTTCTGACCTACCTTTGGTTCTGACCTACCTTTGGTTCCTACCTGCCTTTGGTTCCTACCTGCATTTGGTTCCTACCTGCCTTTGGTTCTGGCTTGCCTTTGATTCTAAGCTACCTTTGGTTCCTACCTGCCTTTGGTTCCTACCTGCCTTTGGTTCTGACCTGCCTTTGGTTCTGACCTTCCTTTTGTTCTGACCTGCCTTTGGTTCTGACCTACCTTTGGTTCTGACCTGCCTTTGGTTCTGACCTCCCTTTGGTTCTGACCTGCCTTTGGTTCCTACCTGCCGTTGGTTCCTACCTGCCTTTGGTTCTGACCTACCTTTGGTTCTGACCTGCCTTTGATTCTAAGCTACCTTTGGTTCCTACCTGCCTTTGGTTCCTACCTGCCTTTGGTTCTGACCTGCCTTTGGTTCTGACCTGCCTTTGGTTCTGACCTGCCTTTGGTTCCTACCTGCCTTTGGTTCTGACCTGCCTTTGGTTCTGACCTGCCTTTGGTTCTGACCTGCTTTTGGTTCTGACCTGCCTTTGGTTCTGACCTGCCTTTGGTTCTGACCTGCCTTTGGTTCTGACCTACCTTTGGTTCTGACCTGCCTTTGGTTCTGACCTACGTTTGGTTCTGACCTATCTTTGGTTCTGACCTACCTTTGGTCCTGACCTACCTTTGGTTCTGACCTGCTTTGGTTCTGACCTGCCTTTGGTTCTAACCTACCTTTGGTTCTGACCTGCCTTTGGTTCTGACCTGCCTTTGGTTCTGACCTACCTTTGGTTCTGACCTGCCTTTGGTTCTGACCTACTTTTGGTTCTGACCTGCCTTTGGTTCTGACCTACCTTTGGTTCCTACCTGCCTTTGGTTCCTACCTGCCTTTGGTTCCTACCTGCCTTTGGTTCCTACCTGCCATTGGTTCCGACCTTCCTTTGGTTCTGACCTGCCTTTGATTCTAAGCTACCTTTGGTTCCTACCTGCATTTGGTTCCTACCTGCCTTTGGTTCTGACCTGCCTTTGGTTCCTACCTGCCTTTGGTTCCAGGTAGGAAGAAGAGGAGACATTAGAAAGTGGAAGAATTAAACCACTTTTTTTTTTACAATGTTGCTGAATTTAATATGAATTCATAGATTAAATGAATCCACGTTTACTTTTCCTTGAATGTGTATTTTTATTGACTGAAAACGTTGAAGGTTTGTCCGTGTTAGAGCTGTAAAACATGTGTTGATGTGATGAATGCTTCCAGGCGCCATCTCTGCGGCGTGCCGGCAGTGCCACGCCCAGGCCCGCTGTGTGTCCGGCGTCCGCTGTCAGTGTAAACCTGGATTCGAGGGAAACGGTACTTTCTGCAGTCCAGTTCCACGTGAGTGGTCTTCCTCTGAATCCTGCGTGATTATTGGGCTTCATTTCAGAAATTAAAACAATAAATTGCAATAGTGTTTGGGGTGCCACATGTCAGTCATATCTTTATAAGAGTCTATTTATTCAAAAGAAATCTTTGCGTTTAATGAGTCTGTCTAATGGTCTTCATCTGGTCCTCTTTTTATAAAAGACAACATTTTGAGAATATTTAATTTGAATATATATTATACATCTTTTTTTATGTATAAAAATGTACATTTAACAACTGATTTACAAATAGTTTATCAAAACATTTTTATATTTTCATCGGATAAACATACATATGCAAGAAGACAGTGCAGTGACCTTAATCTGCCATTCTGCAGATTATAGACGGGCTTCTCTTCCACCAACTCTTCAAGCTACAACTCAACTTCATTCTTTAAAAAACAACTTTTTTGTCCATCTTTAATAGAATATTAAGACTACATGTTTTTATATCCGTAATGTACTGTAAGTGACTTGTTTGTTTCTGCTGTTTAAATAGCAAATGTTATTGGGGAGGCTGACTTTATGAGACCTTAGGGTCTTCTTAACCTCTCTTGCACAGTTATTATTCATTTATTTATTGTATATGCTTATTATTGATGTTTGTGTGCAAATAAATAAACTAAATCAATTTAGAAAATCAGAATTTGCTCCTTGCTGCCTTTCCAACAAGAGTCCCTGACAAACAGGTTGAGCAGAGCTATGTCAGCCTGCAGGTTAGATCAGTCTGACCCAGCTCTGGTTCTGATTAATGACTCGCCTCCTCTTCTGCAGGGACAAAACATCCTTCCTCACAGGACAGAAAACAGCACAGAGGTCATGTTTTTTTTTTAGAGATCAGATAATGATATATAACATTTATGAAATGAAATTGAAAGTTGCAAATTGACTCAGTGAGCGTAAATAAGAACAGATAAACAAGAAGCAAAATCAATATGTTGTCAGTTTGTAGGAGCACAACGCAGACTGAAACTAAGCAGGACCATAATGTGTGGTATTTATTGAAAATTAAAAAAACTCAGGAAATCTGGTACAAAAAACGACAGGGAGCCATTTCTACTGAGGCAGAGGTGGAACCTGAAGGGCTAATCAGAGGAAAGTGGGAACAGCAGACAGAGGAGAATCAGGAGATGGAAAGATGAGACACAGAGGAACTACAAAAGAGAACAGCAGGAATCTGAGAGACCATGATCCACAAAGGAATAAACTGAAATGGAACGATCTACGTAAACAAACAAGGACATTGTCTTCCATCTATCGTTATTTTAATATACCATCATCATGGATGTTAAGTGATCTAGTTCTGGGTCGTCAGGGTCCGGTTTGTAGTTCCCTGAAATTATGCTAAGACAGAGGTCATCATCTTCAATCCTAATAGCACCTCTTGCCCTCAATACGACATCAATCAATCAATCAATTTAGTTGTTTATAAAGCGCTTTAACATGACCAGAGGTCAAAAATAAGGTGCTGTACAATCAAGACAAAACGAAACATTAAAATCCAAACATGCAAACATTTCTGTATAAAAGCTCAAGCAAAATAAAAACAACAAAGATAACCAAGACGAAAAAGAGTCTATCCAATATCAAATGCTTGACGAAAAAAAAGTCTTTTTGATTAGTGTTTTAAATATTGACAGCGAGTTTGCTTGACCAATGGCAGTGCGTTCCACAGCGTTGGTCCAGCAATGGAAAACGCTCGCTCACCCCTGAGCTTCCTCCTTAATCTCGGTGCCTCCGATAGCAGCTGGTCAGCTGACCTGAGGCTCCGTCTCAGAGTATAACATGAGAGAAGCTCAGCGAGGTAAGGTGGAGCAAGGCCAGATAAAGATTTAAAAACAAACATTAACATTTTAAACTTGACTCTGAACCTCACTGGCAGCCTGTGAAGAGAACCCTCCATCTCAAATCAAACTGTCAAGTCTTGCCAAACTGAAGCCCATTTTAAAGAGACGCCATCTCTACGCTGTGATTCATGCATTTATTACCGCTAGGCTCAGTCCTTTATGGTATCGATAAACCTTCAATCTCTCGTCTTCAACTGGTTCAAGATGCAGCAGCTGGATTCCTGACTAGCTCAGGTCGGATCAACCCGATCCTAGAAAATCCACATCGGCTCCCTGTCCAGTTCTACATACGTTTTAAAATCCTGCTGCTTGTTTTTCACTCTCGTAACGGTTTGGCCCCCAGCTAGCTATCCGAGCTCCTCCATCCCTGTAAACCTTGCCGGACCGTTACTTTCTACAGATCGTCTCTTCTCGCTCTGTGCGCCTAAACTGTGGAACCAATTACCCCTCCAGATTAGGCTGGCCCCATCGCTCTTAAATCTCATTTGAAAACTAATTTTTATTCATTCGCTTCTTGTGTGATTCTCTTTCTTGGTTTTTCCATTTTTTATTTGCTTAGTTGATTCAGTGTTTTAGATTCTTACTATTGTATCTGTTCATGTGATTTTCTTGACTCTGTACAGAGCAGCTTTTTTTAAATGAGCTTTATGAATAAACTTATGCTGATGACGGTTTTCCTCCATCCTGCTGCAGCTCCAGACCTCTGCTCCGAATACAACGGCGGCTGTGACCTCAACGCAGACTGCAACCAGACGGGGGTCATCGTCAACTGCACCTGCCGCAGCGGTTACCAAGGAGACGGCTCCTCCTGTGAGCCAATCAACAGGTGAGGCTCCAGATTGCACCATCTTGGTGTCCTCCGTGAGCCGAACGCGTGGTTCTCAGTGACGGTTTCCCTCAAGCTGCTGTTTTCGTCTGCAGGTGTGTTGAGGAGCAGAACGGCGGCTGCAGTGACTTCGCCTCCTGCAAGTTCACCGGACCGGTGAGAAATGTCCTTCCATGTCTGCCCTGTTGTTAATGATGGTGAGATGAAGCCCCAGGAGGCATTGAAGCACTTGAGCCAATCGGTTCAAGGAAGGGTTCATGTGAACACAAACCCCCCTACTGGCCAGGTACATAATCACAGGCAGCTGTAGCTCTTAGCCGCTTAATGTGTGATGCATTGAAGTTGTAAGTCTGCTATGGTTCTTGGGAATGACTGAGTTCCAAAACAAAAATTTTAAATTTCTAAATTTAAAATTAAATAAATTTCTCTACCTAAAAAATTACAAATGTGAATAATAAAAATACTTTTGAATGTATTTTGTCTGTAAATGATCCCAAAACGGTATTATCATGTGTTATGGCAGGTTGTGTAATAATGTTTTTCTCTCACTTGAGGCAAAAGGCTTAAGCAGGCAGAGGAAAGTGAAAATGATTGTGGAACTTGGGCAATGATGTACAGAACGGGGAAATAAATTTTTATTCAAAAATAGCCGTTTCTCAACAGTTTTAGGTTTTAAGTGATTCCTTTTTCTTGACACCACCTCACCAGCCTTTGAAAACACTCTTTCACAAGGCACAGAAGATGCCGGCGTTCACAAAAACACAAGTGCTAGACTAAATAAATTGGGGTACAGCAATTCTTTTCTTTTCCCAATATTCCAGGGTGGGTTCCAGCCTGCTAATATTTGGCTCCCAAACAGGGGGAATCCTCCTCTTCCTAGCTGGCTCCATCCTCTCACTTATCTCTCTCTCCTCACTCTCCTAAATCTTCAAACTATCTCTCTATACTCTCCAAACTGTATAAACACTAACCAAACTCTCCTATCCAAACTCCAAACTGACTGCAACTCTCCTACACAAACCCACATTTTGAATGGAGCCTGAGGGGATTTATATTACTATCAAACGACTCCGCAAATTCTGAACCACTTCCTGAAGAAGTCACGTGGTACAGCCGGGGGGCGGGGCTTCAGACGTCATCGTTTTTTGGCTCCTCCTCTAAATGAAGCAGGCCTCGTCCACTGCTCGACGCGCTTCATAGCCTCGGCATACATCGTAACATCATTTCCTGTTGTTTGTTCTGGTTTTAATCAAGTCTTCAGCAGAATGCCAGGCTTCAGATTAACCGTTATGGATCTACTTTCTTTGAAAAAAGTTGATTTTTTTAACTTAAAGTAACAGAATTTCTTTTATCACTGTCAAATTACAGGTGTATTAAGACTACCTGGATTTAGCTAAGCTAACAGGTCAGAGCGTCCTGTTGGATTATTACTTAAGGCTGATTATCTTGGAGCCGCTGCAAGTTATTTTTACCCAACTGATGCAATGAGGAGCTTCTCATTTACTAAACAAGTCTATAGAAAGACAGATTCTGTAAGCGTGGAGAAGATGTTAGTCTAAGAAGGGTCAGATCGTTGGCATCAAGCAGAGAAAACATCTACGGAGATACAGAAACGACTAAAACTGTAACTAAAAAAGTACTGTCCATTTATTAGGAACTGAGAGGAAAGAAGGGAACCATTAGTATAGTAGAGAGTCGAAGAAAAAAACGTCAGTAGAGCTCAGGGCGCCATCTGTGATCAATTTCAAATGTTGGACAGATGAAGATTCCCACTTGAAGCTCTAACTCAGTATGATTTGGATCCTTCAGAACCAGCGGGACTGTGAGTGCCTGCTGGGGTACGTGGGTAATGGAGTCCAGTGTCTGGAGAAGGTGGAGCCCCCTGTTGACCGCTGCCTGGAAGAAAACGGGGGCTGCGACCCCGTGGCCACCTGCAAGGACCTCCATTACCATGGTAACACATCGGTTTCCTGCCTTCATTGGGTGTCATATGTGTTGTGACACAATAGGTATGTTTTGGCTATGAATAATTATGAATAATTGCTTAGGGGAATTATTAATAGGATTAATAATTGTATCTAAAAATTACCATGTTTGGGGCACCACCCTAGAATCCAGGAAATTAATAATAAAATTAATAGCTAAATAGTTCAGTCTCAGTTAATGTTTATGATTACCTGTCTGACAAGGCTGAGATAATTAAACAATAAATGAAGGAATAAGTTCTTGGAGTTCTTTGAATAGCAAACTACTACACATCTATGTGGAATAATAACAAACAACTTTCCAAAATACAAGAGTTATTACAAAAAAGAATTCAACTTTCAGTTAAAAAACTTTAATCAACAAACTTGTTAAGCTAAACTACTAAGGAAAAGAAGAATGAATAAAAAAACTAACTACCAAAAGTAAAACAGTAAAAGTGACAAATATCCAAAGAAGTAGAAACGATAACCAGTTAGTTTAAACTAATTATTATTAGTTTAAGACTAATTAGTAACTTTTTGGTTTGTTTTTAAACCACCAATTCACAATGCAAAGCAGAGTGAAGACAAAAAAAAAAAACATTTTTGGGGGGAAATAATGTTTCATTAAACCATTTGCTGAATTAGAAATCAAAAACCTTTTGGAAAATTGTTTCTAATTTAGTATTTTTACATACTAAGAAAGGGGTTTCAAAAACGACTTAAACGATTAGTTTTCGGTGTTTAAACTATTTTAAAGCCGATATATATTTTGAATACCGTAGGTAGCAATCTTTGTTTATGAAGCGCTGGCAGTCTGCTAGCCCAGGCAACACTTATCAGATAAAGCATGCGGAGCTCATAGCCACTCGTGTTTTAGCTTTGCACCAAAGAATAAAGGAAAACTCCGGTCAAAATACAAAAAAATGGGCAAAGAGGTGAAGCTGTGAGGGTGGGGGTGGATGATTGACACTCTGAGCCGATGTAGCTATGAGCTAACTGAGCTAACCGAAGCTAACGGAGGTTAGCGGGCGCTTTTAGCCAGAAAACCGCGGCTGAGTGACTCTGCTACCCCTCTGCGTTCTTGGCAGATTCAAAAATTTTGTCAAATAAACTCATGAAGCGTTGTTGGTCCATAACTTTCACTAAAACTATGTGAATTTTAATTAAAACAAGTTTTAATAATCAATATGTAAAGAAGAAATGTGATCATTTCAACCCATTTTTGACAAAGCAGCAATATCTTGCGCAGCAAGCCGGACCCCCAATCAGAGGTTCTGTGTCCGAGTTAGCTTTAGCAAGATATATGTATTGAGCTTCAAAGCTTAAATAGCTAAAACCAAGCAAGCAGTTATAAGCAGTCATAAGTAATGCCAACTAGCATGCTTATGCTAGCTAGCATGTAATCATTATCCTCGAAGTCATGAGTAGAAAAAGTTGAGCAAACTTCAAAAAGTAGCTATAATTAGCTAGCATGCTAATGCTAGCTAACATGTATTCATTAGCCGCAAAGTAATCACAACGAAAAGTTAAGAAAATTAAAAAAATTGGCCGACATGCTAACATGAGCTAGCATGCTAATGCTAACTAGCATGCTAATGCTAGCTAACATGTTATCATTAGCATTTGAGGAATCACTACGAAAAGTTAGTCAAAAACCAAAATTTAACTAAAATGCTAGAATGAGCTAGCATTCTAATGCTAACTAGCTTAATAATGCTAAGTAGCATAATATTATGTAAGGGATGTGAATACTTTTCTATGGGGTAGAATTCTCTCCTAATTAAGATAAAAGAGGTCTGTTTTAAAAGACAGTCAGCAACGTGCTTAAAAATGAATGGACAGCGTCATTGCTGAAGCCTTATGGGAAATGGAGTTGTGGCCAGAATAAAGAATGTGGCTATTAAGTAAACTAATTTATAGGCAGACAGACGGAGAGAGACAGAGAGACAGGGAGACAAAGTCCTTTAGTCTGTGATAGAGAGAGACAGACAAAACCTCTATGTAACATTCAGTGCTGCAGTCTTGTAAAACAAAAGAAGCCGCTATGATCTTCAATTGAAAATCTGAAGGCTTTTATTTTGAAGAGATTTGTGGTGGAAAATTGTTATGCAATTAGGAATTAAGTGTATATTCTCTGCTTAGTGAATGCATCTAGGGTAAGAGGACAAGGTTATTGCTCCAGCTTAATGTTATGAGAAAGATATATGTGTCAGGTCACCAGAGAGACAGACGCCGGTGCAGTAAGATAACAGTCTGGCCTTCGGATGAGCTGCTTTATGCGTTGCTATGACTCGCGTGAAGCTGTTACTCTGGAGGCGGGGCGTGAAGGATGGAGAAGACGTCTACAGAGATAAACAATGATTGCTGAATACTATTTAAGTGGTTAGTTAGAAAGGTTGGTTAGGGTGATGCACGAGTAACTCTGTCCCCTCCATGTTCTGGCCAGACATGTTTGAATTAAATACTTAAACGCCTTCTGGGACTCAAGTCTTCCTTATTATTGAAACCCTGAGATACTTTTTGCCATAACAGATTGTTTGAATCTTATTTTGAAAGTCCAGCATGGATGTCATTTAAGGCTGATTGAGTATCAATACTTATATGTAGCAATTCTCCCAATGGTAATCCACTGTTGTAACAGGCCTTACATGCATGTCCATATTGGGATGGCTAGCGTGACGTAACGACATCACTTCCGTGTCCAACCTGCCGCTGCTCCTAATGTAAACACAATGGCGGTTGCTAAGTTTTATTCTTTTAAATGACTTAATCTCGTAAATTATTACTAGGACTCCCAGAATACTACTGGAACTCCCACGGTCAGTCAGTCTGACGGCTGACATTCTGGCCAATGGGATGCGTGACTGGCGATGATGTCACAGAGTAAAATGTTTGTAGTGCACTATAAGTTAATTCATTTTGGATATTTAGACCTAATAATAAGGAATGGAAATATTATTTTATCATATACTATATATTGGTTTTTAAAATAACACAAAAGGTTTAAATTGGGGAAAAGAAAGTTTTAATAAGTTCAAAGTTAATTAGCTTACTGAAAGGATTCTATTTACATAAAATAAGTAACTTGGACGAAAAATTAATGGAATTTGTGAATACATACAATAAGATATATAGATCAGACAACAGATTTATAAATACTGTAGTAACAAAATTAATAACTTCTACTATAATGTTGTGATCCAAACCTTGAAGTTTCCTTATCGTTTGCTGTTTGCTGCTCCTCCTCCGTGTCACGGTCAGAATCTGAGCCGTTTCTCCCTCCCCGCCTGAATCAGCATCGTCAAGCATTTTTAGTGCTGTTTCGCCGACATCCTTTGTCTAAAAGAAGCCATTTTATCATCTATTTTACACGGAAAAGCCTATAACCAGAGTGAGTATGTGAGCTAGTATGCTGGTTGCTAGGCGACGCTGACACTGTCACTAATCCGTGAATTTACAATGTAAATAATTGAACCGTTAAAAAGACTGCTGATTTAGTATTTTATTGAAATAATAACATGGAAATAAAGGTTATAAATAAATAAATAGGAAAAGTCAGGAAGCAAGAACCACATAAGATCAGTGTAACTAAAGTTATTACACTCTAAAATATGAAAACAGTCTAAATGACGGCTTTGGGAGTTCTAGTGTTAATCTCATAAATTATTTTAATCTTCTAAATTATAACTAATTCTCGTAAATTACTTTATTTTCGTAAATGAGTTAAATTTCGTAAAATATGACTTTTCATAAATAACTACCATAATTTTCAAATTATTGAGCACACCTGAATGAGCCGCACCAGCTATATTTTAAAAGAAAATACATTTTGTTCGTATATATGCCGCACCTGAATGTAAACCGCATGTTTTCATGTTGTAACGTAAAATATTTACACAGAAAGACGGTAGACGGAAGATGTCTTTTCTTATTACCTCCGCAAGTACAGAAAACTATAAATATAACAACATAGTGATGAGGCGGATGAGGGTCCCTGGCGGAGGTCTGTGCTCTCGGAGTGTTTTTCTAGTTTTAATGTAAGGCGTGCTTTTTTTTTTTTACTCTGCCTGAAAATCGGCAGTAGGGCGCCAACACGGCATCAACACGACAGTAACATGTCTGGTTAAAAAATATTTTAAGTTAAGGATTCTTGATTCTCCTAAATAACAAATTTAAAGTGGAACTGAACCCCATGAAAAATCATAACCCCGCCCCCAGACAACATTTGAAAAATTCTACAAAGTGGGCGGTGCCAGGAGGCATGGAGGGGCGTGGCCAAGTGTGGAGGATGAGCGGAGGGGGGAACGTGGAGGTGTGTTCAGGAGGACAATGACAGCAGCTTAATCTTACACTGAAACATGGACAGTGACCAAAGCGACGTTGGCAGTTCTGCGACTGATCGATCTGATTGACGTTCATCTGTTTTGAGCGTTAGCCTATGTTAGCATTAGCACTCAGAGACCGGACCCATCCTGTCTCCCTCTGCCTCAGCAGCAGCACTGGCCTCGGGCGGCGCTGACTCAGCGCCCTGAACCAGCGGATTTCCTCCGTCGTCACCGGAGGTAGAGGAGTAGAGGGAGGCTTTATGGAGCCCAGCGGCCGCGAGCCGTATCAATTAGAGCCGCTGGCTCGGGGCGCTGAGTCAGCGCTGCTGCTGAGGGAGAGAGAGACAGGAGGAGTCCGGTCTCTGAGTGGTAATGCGAACATAGGCTAACGTTCAAAACAGTATGTTAGCTATGCTAAGGAGTAGAGATTCAACATGGATGACGACGCAAGTACCTCTGCGAATCAGGTGGGCTGTTATTTGATAAATCAAATGTCTTATTGTCACTTAAATATGACATGTATTCCCACAGCATCCTAAATAACAGCCCACCTGATTCACAGAGGTACTCGCGTCGTCATCCATGCGCATCTCAAAACAGGATGTTTGCAAAACATTTTCTATTATTCTTTCAAATGCAAACCTTTATTTACAACCATGCAAACCTCTTAATGCACATTTGCAAACTTTAAATTTTTGAGCAAATATTTTCTATAAGATTGCAAAACTTGATTTATGAAGTTTGCAAAATTTCATTTATGAAGTTGAACTGTGAAATTATATATATAACTTTATGACCTTATATTGAGCCCATTTTACTAAATCTGGGGCAAACTTCTGGTCGCTCAGGCAAATTGTGAAAAAACCGTAAAAGATATCAACATCCCGTCTTCACTTCTGAACAGAGCACGGATTTTCCTACAAACTGAAAGTTTAATGGGGTTTCAAAGTGAACATATGATGGCACAGTAAATCCTCAAAAAAGTGTTTTTTTATGGTCGCTTCGATACCTGACTCCATTCATGGGTGTGGTTTTTGGCTAATTAATAATAAAAGTAATAGCACACCTCCCGAGATCGAGCCGCACGTTTTGACATATATTGTGGGGGTGCATGCTACGGTACGACCCGCATTAACGGCGAAAGTTTGAGAGTCAAGTTTCGAGGTGAAGAATAACAGGTGCCTGCCATGCAATGCTCGGCTTCTCCCTGCATTGCATGGCAGACGCCAGGTATCCACCGCATGAACGTCTCTCCAATCCAACGCTTCATTAAATGACTTTATAACATTTCAGAACCAGATATACCAGACTGACCTCTGACCTTTTCTCTCTGCTATGCTAGCTGCTACATCACAAGATCACTTCCTGCTGACAATGTCAAAATAAAAGCACTGCCTGTTCCGTTAATTCAGGAGTTTAACACTCATTTATTAACTTATTGCACATTGTCTGGTTCATTATGTTGTCATTTAAAATGTTTTCATGTGCACAGCCTTACTGTTACCGTGGTAACGCAACTGTAGCATTAGTGCTTCTGTTTGTTTTTACATTAAGTTACCATGGCAACCTCCAGCAGCAGCCATTGATGTCTCTATGGTAACCACTGAATCCACAGCAGCTGACCTTGTTACCATGGTGACAATGAATAGTTTATTGCTGAGCTCGTTAAGCTTGGAGCTCGTTAGGTGCCATTATTCCTGATGTTGTCCATCCGGTGCTGCTGGTTCCTGGAGCGTTCAGTGAATCTGTTCATCGGAGAAGTTCTTCCTCTGCAGTCTCTGGTTCAATCTGCATCTCAAGGTGAATTTAACCCCTTGGTTGTTCCTCAGCCAACACAGCCGGAGTCTTCCACCTAAGCTCCCCGGACGGGAAGTACAAGATGAACTTCAGCCAAGCAGACGCCGCCTGCCAGGCGGAGGACGCCACGCTGGCCTCGTTTAAACAGCTGGGAGACGCTCAGCAGGTAAACAGAACGATCCCCAACTCAGACGTTCTGATTTCACCTCCTGCTACGTGACTTTTCTCCAGAGCTGATGGAGGAAGGCGATCATCTGCAGCTGACAGACACTTAAAGGGATATTCCACCCCTAAGTAAAATTCAGTCTGTCTCCATCTTCCACAGAGTTTGATAAGTGAGAAAAAGGTATTTTGTAACCAGCCCAGTCATTCTCCTGATCTGGCAGCAGTCCATTTGTTGTAGCTTAGCATAGACAATGGAAGTGAATGGTAACTGCTAGCCTTTTGTGTGCAAAAGTTATGAATATTACTCAATAATGATCCGGGTGATTATTCCAGGTAATCCAATCCAAATCCAATCCAATAATCATATCGACTGCAAATGAAAATAATAAGTAACACAAAGCAATTACAGGAGCTGATTTAGACTGGGGACTATATTCGGACAAATCACCGCTGCGAGGCGGAAGGACACGACGCAGCGCCCGCAAAAGCCACCTAAAAGTGATTTACTCTACAAAACTCTCTGTTTACAGTCCTTTGGGTGAAATGTTATAAATGTTATACAGCAAGCCTGGATGTCAGCCAGACGTGACAATTATAGTCATTCATAACAGCCCATCAACGCCAGAGGAATCAGAGGAAATAGAACATTACTTCCAGACGTTGATGATGCACTTTGTTTAGTAACTGTACAACAACAGGATGGGACCGCCGGAGAACCATCCTTCTGGCAGAATATTGCATTTTGTCTTCATAGTCCGCTGGTGTGAAATGTTCCTCACAAACCAGATATTGATTCATTTTCTCCACAGGTTGTTGGAGGAATTCCCAGGGCAGCGAGCCGTTGATGTCGTCTTCGTTCGTTTGTCTTCAGCTTATTTTTCACAACCCTTTGCTACATAATAAGAACCATTTTCTCCCTATAACAGATTTATAACGTACTCAAACTACGGCAGTAAAAACTGAGTGCAGCTCACGTATTTGTGTTAACGGACGTAGGTGTCTTTTGTGGGCGCTGCGTCCTTCCGCCTCGCAGCGGCGATTTGTCCTAATATAGTCCCAAGCCTAATTCCTCCTGTTACTTAATATTTTCATTTGCAGTCGATATGATTATTGAGGTCGCCTGGAATATTCACCACAAAATGCTAGCTGTTACCATTCACTTCCATTGTTTATGCTAAGCTAAAGCAAACGGACTGCTCCTAGATTAGGAGAATAACTGGGCTGATTACAAAATGCTTTTTTCTCACTTATCTAATTCTGGGGAAGATGGAGACAGACTGAATTTTACTTAGAGGTGGAATATCCCTTTAATTTGTTTGGGTTGATGATGAGGAACATTTCCTTCTTGGTGAAGATGAACCTCAAACATTAAATGAACCTACTTGTTTCTAAACTGGTTCTATAAAAACAGAAGAAGAAGAAGAACCAGTTTGGTTTCTCAGCTGAACCTCTGAGGTCAGAGCAGATATTGAGTTTCTCTTTTTGTCTGGGCTATTATTGCCATAATGTTTACCAGCTGCCAGCAGAGCGCGTCGCTACAATCCTTCCTTCTCCTCCTCTGCAGCTCGGGATGCATCTGTGTGTGGCCGGCTGGATAGACGGAGGCAGGGTGGGATACCCGATCTGCTTCCCCTCGGCCAAATGTGGCGACAACCACGTGGGTCTGGTTATGTACAAAGACCCGGTGGACCAGAGCAGAAAGTACGACGCCTACTGCTACAGGCTCAGAGGTACTACGGCTTCAGCTATGTCTCAGAATCGGGTCTGAAGGATGAACTCCTCTGTGTCCCACTGAATAAAGTCCTCCAGACATGTAAACAAGCAAACATATTCCGTTTATTTAGTTTTAGTCTGTATATATTTTTATTTGTAATCACAGTAGAAATATTTCCTAAAGATTAAATTACATAGAAAGAAGCACAAGGACAAAACAAAAATGCTAAGCTAATCCTAACAAAACTTCTGCAGCTAAACGTTTCATGTATAAAAAATGAATTTTTTAAGACTTTTTAAGGAGATTGTATGTTTAAATTTTACTGTTTTCTTACAGGGGCGTAAATAAAGCTGTATCACAGCATAGGAGCTTTTAGTTTAGTGGGAGAGTTTAGGAGGAAGGATTCAAAGTTTCCAAAACGACCTTTTGGTCTGTTAGCTTCAAACCATCAGAACCTCAGACGACACTTTCTCTAAACCTCTTGTGTTTCTGCTACAACTTTTACTGATCCTTCATGGAACTGACTATTTATGGGGCGTCATTTGTGAAGTTACACAGTAAAATGTTAACAGCCATAATTTGGGTTATTTAACCCATCATAAGATAAATAAATGGGGGTTAATTTTTCTGTCATATTTTGAGCCCATGTTATTTATTCATTTATAAATGTCACAGTTTCAAACTAAATATTTTGTTAGCCAGCTAAATATTTAATCTACAAATTAAATGTTTAGTTTGCTAGCTACATTTTTAATTTAAAGGTAAATATCTAGCTAGCAAGCTAAACTGACTAGCTTAACATTTAGCTTTGAACTAAACATTTAGCTCAGTATTTAAAGTATTTAATGTCTAATATCTGATGTTCAAATTTACTTGCCAATAAGCGGAAGTGGACTACCAAAATAAAAGCTGGGTTTTGCTACTCTCTATATAAACTACTGGGGAGACTGAACATCATCTCTTTATCATTGTTTATTTTCATGAGCTTAAAACGTAAGATGCGCCGTTTTAACGGCAACACAGACGTTTACCGATGGATTTACAGCAACAGTGATTCACCAACAGCAGGAGGTTTTTTAGAGGATAGCAGGACCCAGCTTTTATTTTGATGGTCCACTTTCACTGCTAGGCAAGTGAATTTGCATATTAGCTCAATTTTAGCTTGCAGTTAAATATTTACTTTGAAGCTATATATTTGGCTACCCAGATTAGTTTATCTAAATATTGGGTATTTAAACTAAATATTTAGTTTGGAGGTAAATATTTAGTTCTAATACTAACTATTTAGACCATGTTCACACATAGCCATGTTTTTTTTTAACGAATATTCTCACCACCTCGTTTAAAAAAAACTCTGTCCACACCAAACCGCATAAGTGCGTTGTTAAGCACATTCATAGACATGCCAAACCTGTAGGGGGCGGTAGTTCCCCCAAATCCTACCCGCTCAACTGTTCTAACTTCTACATAGAGCTATAATTGAGCTTGTAAAAACAAGCAAACAAAAAGCGCTTGGACAATCGATGATGCCAACGTCTCTGAGGACATAGATGCTGTTTCTGAGTGGAAACAGGTCGCACAAATTATGTCGGAGCATTTTTTCGCGGAAAGTGACGTTACGGAGCTGAAACAGGTTATTTCTGTCCATACGCAAACGCCTAAAATGAAGAAAATGCAGATCTTCACTTTTGCCGGAGTTTTCAAAAAGATTCATTTTCGCTGCCTTAAATCTGTGTTTTTGTGGGGATGACGGGTCGAACCTTAGAAAAATATATTCGTTTTGTCAGATACCCGGCTACGTGCGAGCAAGGCATTAGTTTGCAAACTGTGACATTTATAAATGAATAAACAACATGGACGCAAACATGACTTTCAAAGAATGAACCCCCATTTATTTCTCTAATGACATTATGACTGTAACTTTACAAATGCCCCCCAGTAACTGTTGGGATGTCCAGAGGCTCCTTACTTTGGATCTGGTACCAACTAGCGCCCTTGAAGACAGTAACTAATGATGCTGAGCACATCTTAGGAGTGGTGGAAGAACCAAACAAAGAATTTCCCAGGTTGGATGAAAGTACAACAGAAACAAAAAACCTTCTTCTCACAGCTGAATTTGGCTGGATGATCAGGCCTGGCTCTGACTTACTGCCACTACTGTGTTTTTTTGTCTCCATTGAGTTCAGCTGTTTATGGGTGAAGAGCTGTCACAAGGTCCTGCTCAGCCAATCAGAGGCAGACCTTGGGAGAAGCGTCACCTTGTCCCGTTTGAACTGCTAATTTAGAGAAAAAAAACATCGTTTTAAACCAGAACGTCAGCAAACCCTCCTGAGGCTGACTCCATGTTTAGGGTCTCTAACAACTAATCATCCTGTTTGAATGGAGAGGCGATTTATTTTCAGAGTATAACTCATTTAAACAGTTTTAAAGTGGAAAAAAAAAAATCATAGATATGATCGTTTTTGTATTTTGAAAATGTGAAAACAATGTACGTAAATAATTAAATGTAAAGATTTGTAAATACTGGAAATATGGACAATAATTCTGTGCAGTTTTTTGAAACAACTTTATTGTACTGTATGTGTAAAGAGTGTTGAAAAGCTACATAGAAAGAGTGTAAGTGTTTGTACAGGTAATAAGGGGCAGATATCCTAATATTAATCTTCTTTATGCTCCTTTTCATTCAAGCTCCATTGATTTGACAGATTTGTTGTTTATCGATTTTTATTCTACTGTTTGAAAAAAAAAGAATAGAGAAATAAAAAGGTACTCTGGAGAAGGAAAATAAGATGAACTAGGAGATACTTTGACACATATTTACAGACATTCACGGTAAAGAGCTTATGAATAAACTAATCAGGGATATTTGGACTTGTTGAAAGCAGCAGGTTTTTATTAGATTTAACAATCGATTATTCAAAGGTTTCTCACATCACAGAAGACTTTCTATGTTATTCAGTTTAAATGATTACATTTGATGGTTTAGTTTGAAGACTGTAGCGCGGCTCCTCGCTGAGCTCGATGTTTCTGTGCAGAGGTGTCCTGTTCCTGTCCTGAAGCTTATGTTGGAGACGGGGATTTCTGTAACGGCGTCCTGACAAGCGTCCTGGCAACAAACGCCAATTTCTCCATCTTCTACAAGGTGAGTCTAGAACCATCGCAGGATCAGGAGCCTGCAGCTCTGCTCCGCTCCTGGGATTTTAACATTCAGGGCAATCTGTTGCTAAAAATTATTCTTTTTTTTTTTAGCTGCTTTTTTGTTTGTTTGTGTAGAATATGGAAATATAATGGTTTCCATCCAATCTGACTGAACCTTTACTGCTTTGAGGAGGAAAAATGAAAGTTCTTAAGGCATTAAAATACCCTGATTAAAGCAGGAATCTGATAACTAAAGACTTGTTTAATAAAGTTTACTCAATTCAAACGAAACATTACAAAGTTTGACATTTTAATCCGTTTTTTTTTTCATTATTCAGTAACTTCAGCTGGAAACTGATTGTTGTTTAAATGAGCCATTAATCACCATCTGCTGTGGGCTGGATCTGATGTTTCCTGATATTTCCCATCTGATCCAGGCCGGTGTTTAATTTCCTCAGATGATGAAGACGCATCTCTTCTTCACTTCATCTGTTTTTCATCCTCTCAGATTTAAGTCCAGGTCCGGTTTGGACTCGTTGGACAGATTTAATCCTGTTGAGGGTGAGTTTTCTTTACGAGAGGAAAACTCTAACCTGGATGAACCGTTTCCTTCTAGCTGCTGTTGGACTACAGCGGCTCGTCCAATGAGGGCCGGCAGCTCGTCGACCTGCTGACTCACAGGGAGTCTGAAGTCACGCTGTTCGTTCCCCATAACTCTGGATTCAGTCAGAACCAGGTGAGCTGATAAATCTCCCCGTTAAAGCTTCATCAAAACAGGAGTTTAGCAACAGATTTACTCCTTTCTGATTTAAATCGGTCTCCTCGGCGCCTTCCAGTCATCACAGCAGGGAAGGTTTTTAAATGTACAGATGGGAATTCTGGCTTTTCCTTTCCTAAATTAATTTATCACCAAACACGACGTAAATTTATGTTTAAAATGAATTAATAATCTACAAACATAATTGTATCAAATATATGTATTCAACATGGAACAGAGTGCTGCGACAAAAAATAAACGTTAAAGTACAAAAACAAACTCTGATTGTATGTAAAATATTTATAAATGGAGCTATTAACAGTGAGCAGCATAGAAAAGATAAGATAATGCAGATAACTGCGGAGCCTGCTCCGTGTGATATTTTAACTTTGCATACTTTACACTAAGGATGTAAGAAAACATCGATACATCGCGATATTTTATTTCCCGATATTGTTTATCGATATTCACAAATGTCTTTTTTTTTAGGATTTGAATGGAAACATTAATGACAGTAATTTTTGTAGTAAAATTACAATTATGACTGGTAGTCAGGCCCGGCGCCATGGGGACAGATTACAATGCCTCATGCAAATGGCCCAAAACAACCAACAGACGGTGTGAAGCTCCACGGCTTCCTCTATGTTGTATTTTGTTTAGGAAGTGTTTTTTGCAACCTTGCCGAAATAAATAATTATCACACACATTTGAATACTAGAATATGACCCTTAAATGACATTCTGGTCCACACTTCTCACCAGTTGGTGGCAGTTACGCACCAATTTGTTGTTTGCCAGCCGTGAATAATTATCTAGAAGAAGAAGAAGAAGCGGGCTATAAGAGCATGCTAACTGGTAGTCATGATGTAAACATGCGGAGAAAAACACGCAAGAAAGAAATTTACAAAGGTTTTAGCAGCAAAGTTGGATTGAGGGAGACCTGTGGATTAAGTACTTTATTGGAGGACATTAACTGGATGTAAAATGGTTGTTTCTGATCGAGATGATGGCTCTGTGTGCAGGCGCAGCTAAGAACGAGGAGTTGGACATTACATTATTTTTCTTTCGGAGTGTTCAGGACAGTGTCAGCAGCGAGTAGCGTCACTGATCAAGCACAAAAATAACAAGAGAATCGACATGGAAGAATCAGGGCTTGTTGCTGTGTTTTCTGTTTGCTGGTGTTATTAACTGGTTTGTGAGCAACTCTTCTTATTTTTACAAAGCCGGTTGTTTGGCGAGGTCAGCTCATTTCCCTCCGAATCAGCACGACTTAACCACAGCTCTCGCTGAGCGACTAAGATCTTCTATAAAGGAAGATGGCTCACTCACACACACAGCAGGGTTGTGACAGTGAATCAACCACGGCTCCTTTTGGAGAACAAAAACAAACGTTCCGACCACCGATCTAGAACAGAGCGATCGTTTGGAAAAACTCTTTTTAATTCTTCAACATGTTTTTTTGTGTTTTTTAAGTATTTTTACCTGTTTCTTTATTTTCCTGTAAAGTTCTCTGAATTATCTCGTGTGTGAACAATACAATAGAAATAAAAAGAAGACCCAAACCACCGGACCAGGTTCATCATTTGTCAGCCGTTGGTAGAAGCTGTTCTCTATTT